>JBAMBQ010003602.1:0-17185 GCA_037044495.1 Stegana nigrithorax
CAGTAATTGCTGCTGTGGCTGTTGTTGTTGTTGTTGTTACAGCTACAGTAAAACTATGCAAACCGACATGCTTATAGTTTTTGCAAAGTAAAATTTGTAAAGCAATCAAAAGGCGATTTTTAACATTTGATAAGCACAGCAAATATGGCACTTAAGTGTCTACTTAACCCTTCGACGCACCCAGCACATGGAACAGCCCAGAAGGCAGGCAAGCCAAAGCAGCATGAAAGGAACGAACAGAAGAAACAACCCTTTTGAGCCCAACAACAACAACAACAACAAGCAAACGCAACAGCATCATCATTAGTGACAATAATAAAAACAACGGAAACGCAGGCATTTGCCGACTATTAAAACACTTAATCCTTGCGGTATTATGGCCAACCCTTCCCGCGTGCCGCCTGCTGCTCCTGCTGCTGCTCCTGTTGATGTGCGGTGAGCAGCACAAAAGATTTGTCATACCGACAGCCGCCATAAGCGGAGTTCAAACAAATTTCTAACAAATTTCTCTACTAATTCATTAGCCATTGTGGCACAAAAAGGAGCAGGAAAACAAAAAAAAAAAAAAAAACAAAAAAAAAAGCGACAAACAAAAACAACAAACAATAAACAAAAGCCAATACGCCAAGTGTGTGTGTGTGCGTGTGCATGACTCGGGGTGGCTTGCCAATCCTTTTTGAGGCAAGTGAAATTGCGTTGCGGTTCTTAGTATGTGCGAACAAAAATCCAAGTCAAAATCGCTGCAAGAAGCCGCAGCCGCAGCCGCAGTCGAAGCAGAAGCAAAACTTGGCGCGAACTTGCTGCAGCAGTACAATTGTTTTGGCAGTTCCATTTGAAAGTGCCATTAAGACAAAACCAAAAAAAAGAAAGAGTGGAGAAAAAAAACTAAGAAGAATAAATAAAATAAGCCGGAGATAAAGCGGAGTGCAATTAATTGTTACTATTTGACTAGCAACAGGACTCAGGACTAAGGACTCAGGACTCAGGACTAAGTGCAGCGTCGCCACACAGCAGAGAAAAGTTGGCGGCAAGGCAATTGGCCGCAGCTAAACACGCGGCTACGCGGCAGGGTGGACCTGAAAATGCTGCGCCACGACTCGCCTCGAGCGGCGGAAGTGCAAAGTGAAAACGTTTTAGCTGCGATTGCACATACCGCAAGTCGGACTGCGTGCAGGGAGCTGGGCGTTGATGATGTCGAACCTGATTATAAAGAACACATTCATTCACCAGCGAAAGCCAAACCGAAAACGCAAAGCGATACAAAAACCAACAACAACAATAGAAAAGTAAACGCCAAAAAACGCCTCAGGCACAAGTTGACAATGGCAGCTGCCGAGCGCAGTTACCCGCAGCTACCCGCAGTTACCCGCAGTCCCCGCACTCGTGAGCAGTGAACTGTTAATTCTTTTCGCAATTCACTTTAGACTTTGTTGTGCCTTGGCTCACTCGTGCTAAAATTAAGACAACACAGCAGTGCAAAAAAAAAACAGCAGAACACAAGCAAAAAAAAAGGTGAGGGAAAAGAAAACTGTATTAAAAAAATAGTAGCGGGAAAAGCGGAAAGACGGAAAGACGGAAAGACAGAAAGGCGGAAAAGTGGCGATGTGTCCGCTGATTTGCCTTGTCGACGGCACAACAAGCAAACGGCAGAGCAAAGGCAGAAAGAAGATTGTCTTCATTTGAAAATTACAGTGCTCGGCTGAGGCTATCAAGGAGCAAGCCTTAACGTATGCTATACTTTTACTCCTGCTGCTGCTCTTGCTGCTGCTGCTCCCCTTGGCCTGCGCTGTGGCATGGCATGTGTGTGTGTGGGCACATGAAACGCGTTACGCCTTGCCTTGCCATCATTATTGCCGGCAGCCAACTGCCTCTTGATTGTTGCGAGCCCTGCGCTCCTGCAAACGTCTTCGAGCAGTTCAGGTGCAGCGCCAAAGGATAACAAATGCCGAGTCAATTTAGAACTGCCACCAAAAGCTCAAAGCTAACGAACCTCAGCATTCTCAGTGACAAATGCCAACCTGTGCTATTGGCAAGCAATTAAATGGCTTCAGCTAAGGAGAAGCTGCTTCTTTGTTGTATGCTGTGGCGTGGACAGGATAACTCGCGACTTTTGCAGGCATAACGTACAAATGTGAAGACGACGCGAAGCTAAGCTAAGCACAGCGCCCTGCGCCTTGACAGTCACATACAGTGAAGCCGCTACTGTGCCAAAAGAAAAAAAAATAAAACAAAAAGAAAAGAAGAAAATGTTGCTGCGCGTTTGGTCTTCTACGATTTCTTCTTTAATATGCTCGCCAGCTTAGTGGGTGGGTCGGTTACATTGTCTGGATTAGCGCAAATTGATTTGTTATCAAATTAGTCCGACACACAGACGCACACATTCCCACTGGCATGCACGCTGAACGTGTGTGTGTGTGTGTGTGTGTGTGTGTGAGCCATGCTTACCGAATAAAAAAAAGAAAAACGAAAAAATTATAACTATGCCAAACAGTTACGTGTAAAAGGCGGCGCCTGGCGCCTTTGGCAACGACAATAACAGGAACAGTAATAGCGGCAGCGACGATGGCAGCGGTTAACGGTAAATGGTAAATGGTAGCTGTGGAAAATTTCATGGGCATTTATGTGGGTGGCGGCTGGCTGCCTTTGTGCTTTGTGTTATAATCAGTCAGTCCGTCCGCTCGTCCGCCCGTTTGTCCGCTCATCCGCTCAGCCGACGATGTGTGTCTGTCTGCTCCGCAAAAAACAACACTAAATTGGCCAATTTCAAGTTGGCTCTAAGCTTTTGATCTGTATGCATGCAACGCCTACAGACACACACACACACACACACGCATCGTGCGCACACACACAATCGGCTGTCCAAGAGGCCAACAGACAGACACACAATAAATTACGCTAACGTGTTTTGAATTATTTTTCAATTTCGAAGCCAGTCTCCCCGTATTCCGTGTATTCCGTGTATTCCGTATCCCGGACGATCCCGCAGCTGGCTGACTGGTTCAGTGTCTACCGTTTTGGCTGTTCGCTGCTACATTTCAATTACCATTGCATAATTTTAGGCGCCTAAATTGGCTTTACGTAAATATATGCATGCACATGCGAGTATAAAACAAACACCTCATGTTGCCTTTGCTGTTTACTGTTGTTATTGTTATTGTTGCTGTTGTTGTTGTTGTTGCTTCCACATGCCAGCGGCGGCATAGGTTTTTCATTTTTAGTGTTTTTTATTTTTTTTTATTTTGAGTTGGAGTCTATTGAATCATTCGCGGTAATGATGCAAAGTACGCTAAGTAGATGTGTGTGTGTGTGTGTGTGTGTGTGTGTGCAATGCTCTTGGTAAAATATTAAAGTGTGAACTGTTTACTTTCGGGCGTTGTATGCGTTAATAAAATATTTGCTTATGCGTTTGCTTATGTTTGGCAGCAGCAACATAACCACCTGAGCTGAGCTGAGCTGAGCTGAGCTGTTAAAACCGAAAATGCGCGGCTGTCAAAACTCCGCTGGGTGTCTGAGGTGGCTGCTTGGCCGAGTGGCTGAGTGGCTGGATTTGAGCTGAGATTTTCCCCGGGCAGTGTCAATTGGATGTTCTAATTTGTTTGGTGTTCTTTTACAACTGTTGTTACAGGCAAGCGCTGATGTCGAACCGAGGGTCCGATTCGGACAAACTGAATCCCACGCATGTCAGCAGTTCGCGTGCGCCGCTGCACTTGGGCCACGCGGGCCGGCCGCCGCATCTGCATCCGCACGCTGCTGCGCTGCTCGACAATCAGCAGGATGACGATGACAAGCTGCTCGACGTGGTCGGGCCGCCGCAAAGCCCACTGTTGCCTTTAAGTCACTCGCTGCAGCAAATGCACGCACATCAGCACTCTGGTGAGTTACCTAATCCACAGCAGCAATAAGCAGCACTTACCTCACATTCCATCCCCATCCCAAACCCAAGTCTAATCCTTACTCCGACCACAAGCCGAAGAACGGCTTGGCTAACAATTTTTGATTGTGTCTTTGACCTTGGCTTTCTGTCGCCCACAGCGCTGGCCGCGTGGTTCAATCATTTGGCTGGCGCCGGTGAGCATGCGGCCGCCGTCAACGAGGATGCGCTGCGACGACGCCTGCAGTCAGAAGAGGTGGAACGCGACGGCAGCGACTCCAGCTGCTCGGAAAGTGTCGGTGGCAGCACCGGCGGCGCGTTCCGGCCTATGTCGACGGGCAGCCCGAAGGAGGGCGCTGCCGGTTTAAATACCTCCGGTTCATCGTATCCAGCACCGAACATCTCTGTGGGACCACCAATTCATCCGTCGCCGCATTTGTTGCCTTACCTCTATCCGCATGGCCTCTATCCGCCGCCGCATCTTGGTCTGCTGCACAATCCGGCCGCCGCTGCCGCAATGAATCCAGCGGCTAGCCTCAATCCGGGCCTGCTCTTCAACGCCCAACTGGCGCTGGCCGCCCAACATCCGGCCCTGTTCGGCCACTATGCGGCGGCGGGACACACGCCCGTCTCACCGCTGCAAGGACTCAAGAGTCATCGCTTCTCACCGTACAGTCTACCGGGCAGCCTCGGCTCTGCCTTCGATGCCGTCACACCCGGCTCAAATGCGAATCGCAACAGCGGCAACGGCACAGACGCACAGCCAGGCATGCTTGGCGGCAGCGGTGCCGGCGGCGGCCTGGAGAATGGGCCACGCAGCTTGAGCTCGAGCCCCAGACCAAGGCCTTCATCGCATTCACCACCGACACGACCCATATCAATGTCCCCGACGACACCGCCCTCGTTGCTCAAGCGTCAGAGTTCGCCGTCGGAATTGAAGAGCATGGAGAAAATGGTGAACGGCCTTGAGGTGCAACACAATGGCAGCGGCGGTGCAGGCGGCAGCGGTGGCATTCTGTCGCTGGACGATCGTCGTTCACCCGTCTCGCTGCAACATCATCACCAGCAGGCTGCTGCTGCTGCGCTCTCCGCCGCCGCCGCACACCATCACTTGCAGCAGCAGCAGCAGCATCATCACCAACAGCTGTCGCAGACGGGTCAGTGACAATTACTGGAACGGCGGAGCGGAGCGGACGAGAACGATGTCGACGACGACGACGATAGCGATCACGACCGCTCATCCGTCATTGATCTAGATGACGTTTGACCGCAAGGTGTGCGGCTGCAGCAGCTCTAGCCTGATGTGAGCGAATGCCTGGAACGCCTGGGCGACAACAAACAGCTGAACGAAGACGACCAAGACGAAGAGGAAGAAGTCGATTTGGACATGGGCATGGACTTGGATATAGACATGGAAACGCAAATGGAAACGCAACTGAACATGGGAATGGGATTACATCAAACGTTCGCGCATGTTAGTGACGGAACTGTCGAGAATGTGGAGAATGTGGAGAATGTGGAGAACAGAGAGATTTGCATGGATGATGTAAATGTGGAGGACACTGATGCTGATGTGGGCGTGGCCGCCTCAGTTGCCTTGCAGCTGATGCAAAAGGCTGCTTACGGACGCTGCATGGCACACAACATTGAACCAACATGGCGCCCAGCCACGCCTATCTTCATTTGAACCGATAAAGCAGCGCATGCAGCAGAAGCATTATTTGTAAAGAACAAACGGAAGGGTTTATAAATATATAAATATATATATATATATATAAAAATATTTTTTTTTTGTCTACATATAATTTAGTGAATTTTCGAATTTAATTGTGTATGTTGATTTCAACAAGAGCAGGAGAGGAGGTGCCGGGACTGGCATGCATGCGGTTGTACAAAGCGAAATCCCTTCAATAACGTGTATGCATAGTGATTAGCTGTTATGGAAAATAGTATGAGAAAACAAAAGCAAACACATATAAAAGTATATTTATAAAAAGATATAAATATTTATATATATGAAAAAAGAAACAAAAAACAAAAAAAAACAATTAATGACGTCATGTAAGAAATGTCGCAACTAATTTTTTTTTTTTTTTTGTGCTTAGCTGTAGTTTTGTGACATTGCTTATATGGCGTGTATAGCTTTTAAACTTAGTAAAAATAATATATAACAATTTATAATAAACCGTAATGAAATAATTTTAAATTATATACAAAAAAACAAAAAAAAAAAAAAACACAAAATTATGTTCATTATATATATATGTAGATATATATATATATATATAAATGAAACCTTGCACAGGTAGGCAATGCGTGCCAGACGCTAAGAAAAAATTGGCAAAAAAAAAAAAGTAAATCCCAGCAAATTTGGGACAGAGAAACATGTAACCCAGTGTTAGTTTAGTTTGACCGCATTTTAAGAACTATGATTACGATTATTCTATTTACGCGTACACATAAATACAATACAATATTATTATTATTATTATTATTATAAACAGAAATTACGATTATTAAGTTTAATTGCGAGTACAAGGCAAATGAACAAAGCGGGCACTGCAGAAATTAAATGCATGAGAAAAACAAACAAACAAAAAAAAAACATAATAAAAATGAAAAAAAAAAAAAACGAGAAAACGGAAATTATAAATAAAAAAATAAATTAAATAAAAGAATTTATTGTATGGTTATACACAAATGGTATTTTAGTAAACACCAACATTAAAGCGCCGTCTTTAAAATAATTTATTAATCTTCCCTTTTATTTTTAAAACAAAAAAAAAAAAAAAAAACAAAAAACACACCCAGATGATAATCTTATGTATGTTGCAATTTCTGTTCATGTTAAATGCTAGCGACACACATGCACACACATACTCTTATATAAAGAAGTGAAGGAAATCAAAATAAAATTTAACCAATTCTAGGGATTTAGTGAAGGAACACCCGAACTTCATACGGTAATATAGTACGCACTTTTATAAAAAGAAATAGGACCAGAAGCAGCGAAACGCTCAGAAATTCAACTACTTGCAAATTTATTTTATTTTTAAGTTCTAAAACCAAAGAACGTTTTGTAGTTATTTTTTATCTACTTATTTTATTTTGAGAAGTTGTTTTATTTTTTTTTTTTTTCTAAATGTTTTCCAATTGTTTTTGTTCTTTTTTATATATATTTTTCTCGATGAAAATTTTTTTTTTTTTCGATTCAAACTAAGTTTAATTCAACAGTTGTAGGCGCATTTAATTTTATGCAATAACTCAATATTATATTATATAAAAAATTATATACATATAAAAATAATTTTTTTTTTTTTTTTTTAATAATTAATAAACAGATTTTGCTGTTTTTAAGTTGCGCTTACCATATTTAGTATTATTAATTAATTCGTAGCGTTAAAGCATTAAAAATGAGATCGCATATACATATATAGTTTTTTTTTAACTTTTTTTTTTTTGGTAGTTTTTAAGCAAAACATTCAAATCAATTCAACAATGTTCCTCGAGTAAGTTTAGCTAAAGACATGGAAATATAAAAACAAACATATAAACATAAAAAAAAAAAACAAAACAAAAATAAATAAAAAACAAATTATGTATCAATTAATAAAGCAAATGTGTAAACGAAAAAACAACAAAAGCCTAAACTCCTTAATTATTTTTTACTAAAGTTGCAACTAGGCAAGCAATCGTCGGATTGTCGACCAGTTTTCGATCCATACTACATATATGTGTTTTACGCAAACTGAACTCTCTTTAACGAAATGGTTGCTTAATTTTATTTACTTTTAATTTCGCGCAACCCACTCCCGCCCTCGGTGCAATATTTAACTCGTAAAGTTGAGCGGCGTGCGAAAGCGCCTAATCTGTTGCAAGTTTGTTGATACATAGACAGGAAAGTCCCTAACTTACAGTACAGCACCCAAAACTAGGCAAACTATTTACACGGCGAATAAGTGCAGCAATGCTGCTGTCTCTGCTTATTTATGTACTGCATTGTACAGACAGGAATAAAACAAATTGCAAAAAGATAAAACTTCACTTTCACTTCAGCACTCACAAACTTAATAGCCAGGGCTGCAAAGGTAATTTTTAATGAAATCGGCGCAAGAAAAATAAGGAAACAAACCAAAACAGTTTAGGTAAAAAAGCACACAAAATTAAAAAGAAAAACAAAAACAAAAAAAAAAACAAAAATTTAAAAGAAAACAATAAACAAAAATGCAAAAGCAATATTAAGTATAGTTAATTATTATATTGATAAAAGTATAAAGAAAAAGTATGCATGAAAACAACAAGAACAACAACAACTGTAAACTTAATACAACAACACCTCATGTCACTGCAATTAATTAAACCTAAGCTTAATGAAAATAAATCATAATAATAAAAATAAATGAAAAATTATATAAAAATTAAAAATATATTAAAACAAGAAAACTGTTTCACTTTTATTTACACGCAAAATGATTTCCGCATATGCGTATTCGGCATATGAAAATTCATGCAAGTCGAAATTATTATATTGAATTCATTTGCACATATGTATGTATGTATGTACGTATGTATGTATGTAGTACAGAAAACTTCATTATAGTCAACTTACACATGCGATGTTAGCGGAACCTTTTCAGTTCATTCAGTTTTGTTTGCTGATTTCTGTTTTATGTTTTCTGTTTTCATAATTGTTGGGGTTTGACCATTTGAGGGTTTTTATACTAGTTTGCATCTATCATCAGCTTCAATCGCATTTCGTTCGTTCAAAATGTTAAAACACGGAGAAAAAGGAATTATTACAAATTAATAAAGCTGACGTACATATATGTACATATATATTATATATATATATTATATTTGTACATGTGTATTTGCAAGGAAAACATTACAAAAACAAAAAAAAACAAAAAAAAAAACGCAATTCAAAAACAAATTCATATATTTTTAGCTATGTTTATACAATAATAAACTTGCAAATATTATTTTATATAGTAATTACACAAAACAAAGCAATTAAAATAAAAATATAAGAAGTAAATAAAATAAAAAAGAAATCAATTTTTTTTTAATAGTAACTGTGCATTAAATAATACGGTAACAAAGTAATAATCAGTGCGCACACAGTCAGACAATGACGGACGGAGATAAAATTAAATGTTAATATTAAAAAAGATTAATTGCTAAATTCGTATAAAAATTACAATATGTACATATATATGAATATTATTATAAATAAACATTGTTTTATAAATAAATATTTGTTTTTATGTAAATATATACATATTAACATAATTTCATAACGCAAACCACAATTACAAAAAAACTTAACAAAATAAAAAGACAGTTAATGAAATAATAAAACAAACAAAAAACAAAAAAAAGAAAAATACATTTTTAAAAATTGGTTAAAGAAATGTAATGATCTATAACTCCTATCTGGCAAAGCAAATAACGTGAAACAAGATTATATAACAATTCTATGTGAATAACAGTAAAGAGGTTAATTATAAAATAGTAGCAACAACAACAAACACAAAATTAAAACTCTATGTAAAACAAATGTATTTATATGCGAAAATTTGTGCGAGTTGCAGAATGTAAATTTGTTATTTTAAAAATATATATATATGAAACAGAATATATACAAAGTGAACATAGAAAAACGAAAGGAAAAAAAATTAACAATATAAACAAAATCATTGAAAATTATATACAAGAAAATGACACAACAGCAGAAATGAAATATATATGTATATATATATAAATATATAATTATATATATATATATATATATATACATATATATATTTGAAAAGACACTTTAATTTTTTTTTTTTTTATCAATAAAAAAAAATATTGCAAAAGAAAAACAAATACTACAAGTCAATCAACCGAGGGCCGGTCACATGCAAGAGTTTTGAAACCAATATAGGAAGGCAGAGCCACTCAATAGAGTAGGGAGTTGAGGGAACAGTGCCAGACCATACATGATTCGTATCATAGGAATACCGCAAATACACACCGCAGCATAAATGAAGAAACTACTTAGGACAAGAGCTGACTCATCATGCATTTGTGTGATGTTTATTAATTGCGATTAGGCTAAACACGAAAATCCGCACAAGTACTCGAGGTGCTGAGGGCTGAAGTGCTCAGTTTAATTGAATATAGCTGAAATCCTGCAAGCAGTTGACGGCAGCAGCAGCAAGTAATCCGAAACAATTACATAATCAGTTTGATCGTAGAACCTTTGCCGCGAAAAGTTGCCATAATTGGCCACAGCAGCAACAGTCGGCACGAAACGACAAACGTGAACGCAAACATTACGTATACGCCGAGGCGGCCTCGCCCAAGCCAGCCAGCCGAGGTATGGGAAAAAATAATCACTTAGGTGAAAAAGTATTTGAAATGAAACGGATTAAACGCCTCCGATGCGATAATTTGTGACCATTTATTGAAATATGTATACTATGTATGTATGTGTGTGTGTATGTATGTGTGTATGCGTACACGTAAAGTATTCTATGTTATACTTCTTGGTGCTTGGCTGTTTTGGGCTAACCCTCGGCGTTACGTTGAGTAAGCAGGCGCTAAGCCAAGCGTTAAACTTGTTTAATGATTTGCCTACCAACCGAAAATTAAACGCTTAATACAGTTTAGCACGAATGCAGTCAATTAGATTAGTTGAAATTTGTGTATCATCGTCCAACAGAATGCCAAAAGTGTCGAACTGTGGTGCAATGGGCGTGGCAGTCACTTAAAACCGCCAACGACTCGAGTGTGCACGGTCTGGAGCATTCGGAGTCAGCCAGATTGGCATCTTTGTGTTTTTTTTTTTTTTCTTTTCTTGTGGCCTTTCATGGCAGTTTTTAATGCGCCGCACACACGGCAAGTGTGGGCAAGTATGGGCAAGTGTGGGCAAGTGTGGGTTAACTCGAATTAACTTCGATTAGTGCAAGGGTGGCACAAGCGACCTTTAAGCCATTTAATTCGCGATTATCGCGACTCGCGCAATGCGCTAAGCAATGAAGAGCCACTTCGGCGGCTCAGACAGCTGCTAGAGTCACATTTAACTAATTTCGCATTTACTCTAATTTGTCATAAATGATTTCGGACAAAGCCAGCATTGAAGGCGGCAGTTTTATATGCTCAATAGGCTCTATATATTTTTATTTCTTGTTTTTCTTTTCCTTCTGTCATTTTCACTTTGACAAAATCCGTTGCCCTGAAGATAAACGAAAGTCATTTTCATTAGGTGTACAAACCAGAACACATTTCATAATATTTTTGGGCCAGACCCAGACAGTGTCCACAGGATTGGCAGCGATAAGCGTGTGAAGCAGAGTTGTTGTAATAGTTAATGTCAGTATTGTTGTTGCTGTTGTTGTTGTTGTTGTTTTCATATTTATTAAAAATGCACTTAGCCATGTGCAGCAACGCGGATGCAGCACTTAGCTGTGTGAGCCGTTAATTGCGAATCAATTGGATTTGGTCAGCATATGCAGGACTCTGCTGCCTCGACTCGACTCTTGGCTAAAAGAATTTCTGCACTTAAAGTTGTTTGCTCATGTTGTTGCCTTATCGTGTTGTGTTGCGTCGTGTGTTTTTGTTCATATTATGTTTATTAATAGTGCGGTTATTGTTGTTGTTGTTTTTGTTGTTGTACAGTTTGTTTCACATGACTGCACAAGTCTTTACTTTTTAACGCTTCAATAAAGTACTCAACCGCGACCGTTGCCCTTCGCCTACAGCCCGCACCCCGCACGCAGAACGCACCAGCGCACAGCGCATTCATGGAAACTTGGCGTTTCTTTTTTGGCTTTTGTGCATTTTTTTTATTTTTGTTTTATTGCTTCGTGGAAATCGAAAATAGGAAAGCAACAAAAAAATTGTGAACGTAAATTACAAATTATTAATTGCCGCAAATGCGAAAGGGTTAAATTGTTATTTGGCTTTTGACAAGGGACACAAGTGTCTACTGTGTGCGTCAAGGCGAGTTGTGAATTGAGTTTATTTTCTTTTTTTTTTTCTTTTCGGTTTTATTTCTTTTTTTTCTCGTTTTATTTTTTTTTGCTTTTTTTTTTGTTCTGTTTCACATTTGCATTTATTGCCGCTTTAATAAAATGCGAGTCAAAATTTACTGACTACAGGCATAACAACAGCTAAAGCGACAACAATGACATGAGTTATAATGCATATGTATTTGCATATGTTATGTACATATGTATGTATACATATGTATAAGCAATGTTCCCAATATACAACACACACAGTATATGTTATATCTATATGCATCTACATATACCATCTAATACGCTAGGGTCGTAGATAGACCATAGATGGACAATAATGCAACTAATTCTTGACCCCGGCTAAGCGGCATGATCCTTGTATCATAGCATAGAAGTAGGCCACAAGGAGTCAAGGCCTCATATAGAAGAGTTCTTTGCTCATGACAGTCAAAAGCAAAGATCACATGATCATTGTTCGGGATGCTTCCACTTTGGAGAAGTCACCGTCACCGTCACCGTCACAGTTGCGTACACGTGCGATAGCTTGGCTAATAACTGTTTTGTTTTTGGGCGGAGCGCGCCATGCGAGTATCATCAAACGGAGGCCATTTGAATGAATGTCTGAATGACTGCATAGTCGTACAAACTCGAACTCAAACTCGAAATGAAATTGTTTTCATGCTTTTTCAGACTCCTTCTGCGTGTTTCGTTTTGTTCTTGAACCCTTTCATGTTGCATGAGTGCCATGAGCAGCGCAGCTGTGGGTGGGTGATTGGCTGGCAGGTTGACTGGCTGGTTATTGCTGCCGCAGCTGGTGAGTGAGGGGAGGGGGGGATGGCAGGGGGCTGATGAATTTAGGTGAGGTTAGCTGAGGTGAGTAGAGCTTAGGCAATTGCTCGCTGCCTTCTGCGGCGAGTAGGTGGAGCATTTGTTATGCATATTTGATTAAACGCATTTTGTGGATACGCACAGGAAGTTGACTCTTTGCGTGACTCTACGCATTTTTTTTTTTCACCCCACGCAATCTTTGTTGTCGCTGTTGCCCTCGTTATATTGTCGTTGAGGTTCGCGTTCGTGTTCGTGTTCGCGTTCGCGTTCGTTGTCGTCGCTGTCACCACTGTTGATATTCTCCTTGTTGTTGTTGTTGTTGTTGTGGTTGTTGTTATTATTGTAATTTAGGGGTTTGATTTACATGTCTTTGTCTGCTGCTGGGCGTTCGTCGACATTTCGAAGCGTTCATAAATTCTGCAATTAAAATTTGTTTATTTCACTTGTCATTAACATGATTATAGTCGTTGACGTTGGCGTTGTTTTTGTCATTGTTGGCAGTTTACTATAAATACGCATGCCAAACACTGTATTTATCTGCTATGCCTAATGTTCTGTACAAGTATGCATGCCTACTATATACATATGTGTATGGCAACGTTGACTTTGATTTTTTGTTGACAAAAAAAAAAAAAACACCAATCAAAAAAAGAAAAAAAAATGAAAAATTATATACGCGATAATATGAACATTATATGCATTTACATATATCGGCTTGCATGGGCATTTCTGTCACAAAACTAATGTAAACTTGTCAGTTTCAGTAACTTGAAACTTTTCATTTCTTATGCTTTCGACTAAGTGCCGGTTAAATTGTGCAGCAGGCAGCTAAGTGATGCATGCACCTTGTCCTGTTCAGCCTAAGCACGCAATTCAAAGATGAAAGATGGCATGGAAGATCACCCAAAATAATTGCAATTGCTGCCTGTCAGTTATAATTTGAGAATTGTCAATTGCTGCTGTCTCAACTTGATCTCTGCAAAGCATTGGGATCTTGCTTGATCCGTGATCAACATCGAACTCTGTTTGGTCATTTGCGAGTATGACTCATTTTGGGTTTGTCGCGAAGCCAGTATGGACTGTTCAACAGCACAACTGAATGACTTCGTGCTATGTGGAGGAAAAGCCGCTTCGGCACTGCGAAACGCCGACAGACAAACACTTAACCCTTTGTGCTTGGCCTGCGTGCATGGGGATGTGAAGATATCCTTTGATCAGACGGCAGTTATGTATATATTTTTCCCTTTCGTTTTTAGTTAGCTTGCGTTGTTGTTTTATTTTTTTATTTTTCTACTTTTTTTTTTTTCGTTTTGTCATTCTGTATATTTGGTTACGATTATCTTTATAGCGTAACGCCAATGCAAAGTTTTTACGAGTTTCTCTGGTTGAGACTGTCAATATTCAAATTTGTTTTCAATTTTTCGGTTACAATGGTCATAAAATACTTTGTGGCATTTATACACTCACGCACACACCTGTAAGTAAGCCCAGCCAGAAGGGAATAAAAACCCAAAAAAAAAAAGAGAAAAAGAAAAAAAGGAAAACGTAAAAGAAACTTGCAATGCCGAATGGCAAATGCGGGGAACAGCTCACGAAAACATGAGCACAAATGTTTGAACCATCAAAATGCAAATGCGAGGCAATAAATAATTCCCCAAAAAATACACACAGCGCAATTGCTGTAGCACAGCGACGACGAGTGTGCGGCCTTATATAAACCACCCAGCGATTTATAGGCGAACAGAACGAGCGAAAGGCGAAACGCTTGAATGACTGCGAACGGGTTAAGCGCTAACCGAGGAGGAGAGGCAGTCGTTGACGCGCACAGCGAAGGTGCGTAGAGCAGTTGGCTCGCGGTATTGAAGGGTTGCCTGTCGTCGCCATCACCACATCATCCGCCAGCAGACTGCGCCGCCAGACTGCGAACGAAAAACCGAATCATACCGAACCGAACCCAAATTCATACCCATGCCCATGCCCATGCCCATACCCATGCCCATGCCTAAGCCCAAACAAAGCGCACCGAACCCCATACGGTGCCATCATCGAATTGAAATCGAAAATGAAAACGAATGGAAACCTAATGAACTGTAACCCACACCAGGGAACACTCACGCATCTCATTTGCGTTACTCTTTGGACGTCTCTCACGCTCTGCTCGATGCACTATGTCTTCTGTCGACTACCCTGCCCTTCGTCCCCTTCGTCCTCCTCTCCTGTCCTCTGTCCACCTTCCTACGTCTGTTAACTGTTAACTGTTGGCTGTCGTCTGTGTTTCGCACCCGTACAATGGACGACAAATTAAAATTCCCTACATCCGGTTAAGCGTAGGCGTAGCGTAGGTTTCGTAGGCCGAACGCGAGTCTGACGGAAAGTGGCAAACCGCACACAAGCTAAACCAAAAGTCATACTCGATTAAATTGCATTGTTTCGTTGCGATGCGATTCGTTGCGCTGCGATGCGGTGAGGTAAGGTGAGGTGAGGTTAAGTGAGGTGAGATGCAGGGCAATGCGATATAATGCAATTCACATAAACACTGAGCCCATGGGCTTCGAACACACAATGTTCCAAATAATGTCACTCGAGTAAGGCAATTCATTTGTCTGTCCAACTGTCCGTCTAACTGTCTGTCTGTCTGTCTGCCTATTTCCGGAAGTAAAGTTACCGAATCAGTCGCTAAATAAGCGGCACATAGGCAGGCATTGATCTGTAACAACAATACTATAAACGATGACACCAACAACAAGCATAACAACAATAACAACAACAACAACATGAAATGAAATGTTGATTGAAATTGGCTATCTGGTTTTCCTATAATTTGCCACTTACGATTTGTGCATATGAAATCAGTTAATGGCCAATTTTGTGGTGCTCCTGCTACTGCACCTGCCCCTGCCCCTGCCCTTGCTATGCACTGTTTAGCGCTAATGTGAACGACATCGATTGGCTATGCCAGCGATGTCAATTTGCCTACTGCATATGACATAAGCATTTAAGCTTAGACAATACGCAAATTGATTGATGATCTATGCACCTCCGCCGGAGCCGAAGCCAGAGCCAGCGTCAGAGCCTCTGCCTGTGCACAGCAGGTGATGGCAAATTTCATGCTCATACACTATTTAGACGTCTATTAAAACCAAAGCCAGCTTCCGCTGCATAAAGACAGTTTGCACACATCTGCACACATGCGTATTACAGCATCTAGGAAGAGTGTCCTGCTCCTACTCATTCGATCGCAAGAATACTGTAGCTCACAGAAGATTGCCAAATCAAAGCGTGCCTTTCACTGACCATGTATGTATGTATATATGTATGTGTGTATGTATGGTATGGTATGTATGTATGCATGTATCGAAATGTTCAAATGTTCATACGAAATCACAATAGAAGGAACGAACAGCAAACGGCGAACAATGCCCACAGACAATAAATACCCGCGATGCAGTGCACTGCAGAACTTTGTCGTTTCGATCAATTGGCCAGACGATGCTGGACACTGGACACTGGACAGTGGACAGTGGACAGTGGATTGCATGGTGGCTGGCGGCTGCTGGCTGGCCTGGATGACTTTAAGCTGGGCTTATGTGCTCCATTGGCTAAAATCGTTTATCTTTGTAGTTGTCGCTTACTCCGTTTAAAATTCCAATCGACACCCGAACATTAGGCGGCCACTTTGATGCGTGCATCTGCATTTTTCATTCGGCGACTTAAGTGGAACTCGACTTTATTTAGTTGAACCTTATCCTCTGCGCCGTCAACGTTACGGACATCGTCTTCGTTGTCGTTGTCGTTGTTGTTGTTGTCGCTTTTGTTGCTATCGTGCCTCAAAGGTGAGGACACTTAGCCAGTCTTCGTCTTCGTTTTCGTCTTCGTCTTTGACTTTGACTTTGACTTCGAGTTGGAGTTCGAGTTCGAGTTCTACTCTGAATACTTGCACTCGTCGCCGTCTGTGCAAGTTGTCGCCGTTTGTGGCTGGCTGATGATGGTTTCGCATATTTTATTCAAATTACAGTAGTCAACCGATTTATTGTATGAACGGGCAAACAGTAGCCGCGCAAACAACAACGAAAACAAAAATTTAAAACAATTTAACACTTTACACGACACTCGAATTCTTTTGTGGGAAATAACTGACCGTCGCGCCCAGATCCCAGCAGCAGCATTGCTTTGAACTTGGCTTTGCTCTTGGATGTGAATATGAATGTGACTGTGGATGTGGATGTGTGTCTGTGACTTAGAATGAACGATGAGCATTGCGTTGCATTGCATTGCGCTGCTCTGAGGTTTTTCCTATTGCGTGCAAGTGTTCCGTGTGACAGTTCAGCTTGAACAGAAATCGTTGAAATAAAACACAAAGGACTTATGTTAATGCCACTTGGCGCAGGTCGCCGAGTAATAGACTAATTAGTCTTATGCTTATCGATTAAGGAGAAACAAGTGTGCAGACAGCAGACAGCGGCCAGCAGACTTT
>JBAMBQ010003603.1:0-12414 GCA_037044495.1 Stegana nigrithorax
CGACCAGCTTACTACCCTCAATTAGCCTTTTTACCACAATCCCAACAAAATCAAGGTTTTCGCCCCACACAGAATAATTTCGGCTATCAACAGAGATTTTCCAATAATGGCAATTATCAAACAAGGTCATTCTTAATCAAGGAAACCAACCAAGATTTGTTTTCCAAGGCAATCAGCAGCCAAGTACATTTAACTACTTCGGTAGGCCAAACGGCTTCAACAACAATTCCCAACCTAGGCCAGTACCTATGGAAGTAGATCCTATCGCCATGATTAGGAATGTAAATTATTCGAACACCTTTCTGCAACCCACGCAACAGGGTAATTATGGCGTTAAAAGGTTAGCAGCTAACTTACAACAAGTAAGCCACCCAACAAAACTTCAACGTAATTTTCACATAAACATCAGTGAACAACAAGACGGACAAACTGATATGACAAATGACGATAATACTACTCTACGAGGAGGTTAATTTTGATCAAGAACAAACCTTGAGTGAGTACGTAGACGCAATTAATGCACGATACTGTGACGAACAACAAACTAACGACTACAGTGACGTAAATTTTTTAGGCTAAATAACTCTTCGTTACCATATCTTGAATGTAAAACGAAGAGTGGCAAAGTTTTACGGATTCTAATAGATACAGACTCAAACAAGAACTACATACGACCACCATTAGTAAAAAATCCGATTCCAAATGAAAAACCCTTCTGCACAAATTCAATAGCCGGTGAAATTCAAGTTACACACCACACAATAACTAATCTTTTCGGAATTGACAGTTGCCCCATAAAATTTTTCATAATGCCAACACTACAATCTTTTGATGCCATCCTTGGTAATGACAGCCTAAAAGAACTTTCAGCAATAATACACGTTAAAGAAAATATAATGACTAAAGCTGGAAATAGGAAAATTAGAATAAAACAACAATCCGCACATGATGTAAACACCATTAGGACTAGCCACCTTACCTAAGAACAAGAGGAAAAAATTGTAGAAATAATAGATCGACACAAAAGTTTATTTACGGACACAAATGACAATTTGACTGTTATGACAAAAAAACAAGCAGACATACGGACAGAATCCGAAACGCCCATATTCACAAAATACTACCCATAACCTTAAAGACGAGGTTGAAAAACAAGTACAGGAGCTTTTAGCGAATGGTACAATTCACCATACAATCCTCCAGTATGGATCGTTCCCAAAAAACAAGACGCATCGGGAGAGAAACAATTTAAAATGGTGATAGATTATAAAAAGCTAAATTCAGTGACAATAGCTGACAAATATCCAATCCCAGAAATAAATGAGGTACTAGCTCAACTCGGTGGTAATCACTACTTCACGGTCTTAGACTTAAAAAGTGGTTTCCATCAAATCCGACTCAAAGAGTCTGACATCGAGAAAACGGCATTCTCGGTTAGTAATGGTAAATACGAGTTTACGAGATTACCACTTGGTTTAAAAAATGCCCCGTCTATTTTCCAACGAGCTCTGGACGATATCCTTCGCGAACATATCGGAAAGAGATGCTATGTCTACATAGACGACATAGTGGTCTTTGGCAAAGACATCTAGGAACATCTGTAAAACGTTGAAAAAATCTTTTAAACCCTTGAAAGAAACAAATGTCAAATGTCAACTTGACAAATGCGAGTTTCTAAAGGAAGAAGTAGAGTTTCTAGGATTCATCATAACATCTCACAGCATTTAAACTAACCCCAAAAAGGTCGAGACAATTAGCCATTTTCCACTTCCAAAAACCCTCAAAGATCTTCGTTCCTTTTTAGGAATATCTGGCTATTACAGATGCTTTATTTTCTAATGTGCCAAAGTATCACAGCCACTTAGGGCACTTTTCAGAGGGGAAGACGGTAGACTATCAAGGAATCAGTCAAGCAAAAAACCGATATTTTAAAATGAAGAAGCAGTACAAGCCTTTATGAAATTAAAAAATTATCTTGTATCAGAAGACCTCGTATTATCTTATCCAGATTATAAAAAAAAATTTCAGCTGACAACAGATGCCTCTAACTATGCAATCGGCGCAGTACTTGAGCAAGACGGCCGACCCATCACCTTTATTTCTAGGACTCTTCAGAAAGCAGAAGAGAACTACGCTATTAACGAACGAGAAATGCTTGCCATCTTCTGGGCCCTTAAAAGCCTCAAAAATTACCTGTACAGTAAAGCCAAAATCAAAATATTTACTGACCATCAGCCACTGACATTAAGCCTTAAGCAACAAAAATACAAATACAAAACTAAAACGATGGAATGCAGCACTGGAAGAATACAATTACGAATTGATTTATAAACCAGGTGCAACTAACGTCGTAGCCGACGCACTTTCTCGTATTCCCCTAAGTTCGAAAATTAACTCGATCACCTCAACTCGTCATAGCCAAGACAGTTCTTCACACAACCTAATCCCATGTACAGAAGCACCAATAAACGTATTCAAAAACCAAATTTTTCTCTTCATTGGAGACAAGCCCAACTATGAATTTAAAATCCCATTCCCAACATTCCACGACGACAGACATCCTAAAAAAATTAAATTATCCATATAGATATTTACTCCACAGAAGGGAAATTAGTATTAACAGCAATAGATAAATTATCGAAGTATGCCCAAACCCGTATTGTCAAATCGAAAGCCACAGAAGATTTAAAACAACCTCTACGTGAACTCTTATATTCCTATGGAGTTCCGAAGGTAGTGGTGATGGACAACGAGAAAGCATTCAGTTCAGCCTCAATAAAATTCATGTTAGAAAACCAGCTAAAAATAGAAACTTTTGTAGTTCCACCATACAAGAGCACAGTTAACGGACAGGTCGAACGTTTCCACTCGACTTTGACAGAAATACTTAGATGCTTAAAAACAGAAAAGACGCACGAAGACTTCACCGACCTACTAGACAGAGCTGTGTACGAATACAATTCTGCAGTACGCACAACTATAGGGAAAAGACCAATAGACTTTTTTTTGGACGAAATCAAGACGATAGACAAAAGACCTTAAATAGACTACAAACAAAACAAGCAAACCTTTTAAAGACCATAATAAAAATCGTGAGCCTAATTAACAATACAGGACAGGAGACGAGATATTCGTCAAAATAAATAAACGATTAGGCTCCAAACTTTCGGCACAATTCAGAAAAGAAATAGTAAAGGAAAATAGGTCAACTACCGTCCTAACGGAAACAGGGAAAATAGTTCATAAAAGTAGTATCAGAAACGATTGAAGAATATCTTTTCTTTTTCCAACAGGTTACTATCCCTTTTCGTTCACTTAGTGAGCGCGGACGTACTACTTAGTAACTATAGACAACGGATTAGCCAAAATCCAGGACGGAAGTTTCAAAATTATACGCTCCGTTTGCTTACGGACATACGAAGAATTTTTGAACGAGACTTATTTCTATACTAAGCAGAACATCCCGAAGTCCAACATTCTATTCCCCTATTTGCAACAAGAAATTATCCAAAACCGAAACATCATTCAAGACATAAAACCTTCAGACGACCAGAGATCTAAACGATCCAAAAATATAATAGGCACGGCATGGAAATACCTAGCTGGATCCCCAGACCGTGATGATCATGAAATTATTACAAAAAATTTATATGAAGTAAGCGAAAACAATAATAGACAAGTAGTAATTAATGAAGAATTCAAAGAAAGAATTAATAATTTGACGAAATTCATGAATGAAATAAGTAACAATATAAGCAAAGGCGAACAAAAAACAGAAATAGCATTAAGTATACTAAACAGAATAAAATTAGTAAAAGAAAATTTAATAAATATCAAATACGCCATACAATGGGCAAAGAAAAATGTAATTAATTCAATGTTACTAAATAAAAATGAAATAATAATCGCAATGTAAAAATTAAAAGAAGATAGAATCATGTTTAAAACAACAGAAGAAGCATTAGAATATGCTAAAACTAGAAAGGCAGGGCTATAGTCGGGCGTAACCGACTATAGAAAACTCTGTACCCAAGCCAAAACTGAATATATTTTTTTGTTGCTTTAATATTTTGTATTTATTACAAAAGAATCTCTCAAGAAAAAAAAATTTTTTTTTTTAGTAAAAGCCATTTTTCGGCCGATCGTTCCTATGGCAGCTATATGTTATAGTAAATCAATATTTATCATATTCGGGAATATGATTGAATATTACTTAAAATAATCAAATCCAAAAGTTGGTAACGATATCTTAATAAACAAAAGTTTTTTTCAGTAAACGTTGTTTTTCGGCCGATATACATACATCATTTTTAGACATGTGATTGGGCATTAGCTAAAACTATAAAATACATAATTTTGTAATGATATCTTGAAAAACAAAAGGGTTTTGGTTACTAAATATGGATTTTCGGCTGATCGCTCCTATGACAGCTATATGTTATAGGTCGAATATCGAAAAAAAAAATAAACTTGTTATGCCTATGGAGCGGGCGAGTCTTCGTGCCATTTGGTGGTTATAGGTCTTACCGTTTCCGAGATCTATTTGTTCATACAGACAGACGGACATGGCTAGATCGACTCGTCTTTGGATGCTGATCAAGAATATGTATACTTTGTGGGGTCTAACATGCCTCCTTCTGCCTGTTACATACATTTGCACAACTTATATATACCCTTTACCATTTTTTGGTACAGGGTATAATTAATGTACTCTATAACGAAGAAAAAATACTTTATATAATTAAAATACCTGTCACTAGCAAAGAAATTTTCAAAAATATTATATTAATACCTGTAAAAAAGAACAACACCGTTATTCAACTAGACTTTAAGCAAATAATAATGAATGACAAAGAAATATACGGATTAAATTAAAATTGTAATACAATAAGTAGTAAAATTTTGAACAGCCTCAACTCAACCTGCCTATTTAGCAACGGCCACCTTATTCCCGAAGTGGAAACAATAGAAGCTGGACTAGTACTATTGAACGACTTCAATGTAACGTAACTTCGGATAAAGGTAAACTCCGAATAACGGGAACCTATTTAATAAAATTTCATAACTCCACCATCGAAATCAACGACCGTCAATATAGCAATTTGGAAATTTCCAACTTAGAAGCGTTACCAGGTGCTATACATCCATTGCTTATCGAGAAGGGAAAGTTACATCTAGTCTCCTTGGAAGAACTGCACCAACTGAACATTCAAAACACAAAAGTAATCCGAACTATCAAATTAACCACGGTAGTAAATCGGTACCTAGCCAGCATTACAATCGTGGTATGCGTAGTAGCTGCAATAGCGCTGAAACTACTTTTGAAACAACAACAAAAACGGTATTTTTGCCAGCGGCAATACCGCCAGTCGAAGCGCCAAAACAACTTAGTCAAGGAATCAGCGTTGCATCAGGAATAAACAATGTTCCATATTTCTGACGTTCACGGACGACCGACTTAAAGGGGGAAGAATTAACTAATGCCCTTATTAAATGTCGTCGAACTAAAACAAATGTCATCGAACCAAACACACGCTCATCCAACTGCTTGCGCAACAAGCTCAACTGCGAAATATCCAGACGCGCAGTCAGCATTTCCTGTTGATAGCAAAATACGCTGCAACGCGTAACCAATAATAATTATCCAACAACAAAATACCTTTGGCATCTTTAGGTAAATTTATTATCTTTATTAATAATTATAACTAATTAGTTTGAACGTGAGATTCAACCAATAAAGTCTAGCGCGCTAAGCTGAGAATATTAATTACCTGCGCACTGTCACACTGTGCTCAAAAACAACAACATTCATATAAAAATGTTCTCTGTTTTCTGATGTTTCCATCCTTGCTAGTAACAGTAATACAAAACAAAGAGTTTTTTAGAGCAATAAAATAAAAATATTTGTTTTATACAACAACTAATATGGTGTTTCGATAGTAGAATACCTTTAAATAATGCCATTTTCACATATATGTGAGTTAAAAATGTTACAGGTTTTACTGTTCATTTCGCTCACAATCAACTCTGTGGTCAATGACGAAGAGTCATATCACCCATACATGTATAATATGTATAATGCATATGAAGTAGGAAAGAAACAAAGCAATTCACTATTGCACTCTATTGTTACCGGTGCACAGTAGTACAACATCGGCAATAAAAATTATAGAAATCATTACGAATAAACATATTAGTGGTCACTCATATTACTGGTGTACTGCGCTAGCGCTTTATAAGCCTCTTTATAAGTTGTTCAATTTATTGATTACGACCTTTTCCTTTCCTATAGTATTGAAAGAATCTTACATTTTACCTCTCCACAAAAAAAATAGTAAAAGGAATATCTCAAACTACCGTGGTATTGCTAAGCTATGCGTAATACCAAAGTTGCTGGAACATATAATTACTGAGCAGCTTCAGCATTATATTATTCCGAATTTAAGTATATCTCAACATGGCTTATCTAAAAGCGATCAACATTTACAAATCTTCTGGAGTTCACTTCTCTTATTTCCAGTGGAATTGTTCATTATTGTCAGACAGATGTTGTTTATACTGATTTCAGTAAAGCATTAGATAATGTTTGCCACTCGTTGCTTCTTACTAAGTTAGATGGATTTGGCTTCTCGCCTAAACTTGTAATGTAGATTGATAGCTATTTAAAATGTAGGTCGCAAACAGCTTTATTTAATGGCTGTGTTTCTAAAAATATAAATGTCTATTCTGGTGTCCCACAAGGTAGCGACTTAGGTACTGTGCTTTTTAATATTTTCATAAATGACCTTCCATCGGTTATTAAGCGTTCTCATGTGCTTTTGAGGGGTGTTTGAAAAATAAGGTTCCCAACACTGTAACTTTGCCACGTGAGCTGCTAGGCAAAATCTGACAACACCGTTTAGATAGATTGTAAATATAATCGGATTAATAATAAAAAAAAGACAAAAAGTAGAATTCTCAAAACGTTTTAAATAAGCACATTCAAATATGATTGATAATGGTTCTGAGTTTTGTTTCCTTAATTTTTTGACGGAATTTACGTCAAAACTTTCACTAGAATTTACGTGGAGTTGATTTCACTTACTTTTAAGCTAGCGGTTTCAAACCGCATCGCAAATATCGCCAATAAATGTACATCGCAAACTATTTTTGTATATTTCATTAATGTTTCAAGTTTCACATGGAATTGATCTGCTTTCATTTCGGTTATTAGGATGAAAATAGCTGAAAAAATTTTTCTTACAGCAGGGTGCTGTACGAAAATTTAAAAAATGATCTCAAATTACGCCGAATCAGCTAATGTCATTTCTATTAATGGTTGAAATAAGTGCGTTGTAACCGCATGCGTTTACACAAACTAAAATTCTTCAAGAATTTATTTTGGCTGACGAACTCAATGAGTTTATCTTCAATCAGATAGTTTTGTAATAAACAGGTGATTGTGGAATCTAAAAATCTGGTGAATGTTGTCGCAATTTGCACAGACTTCAGGTTGGCAAGCTTGAAAAACGCAGACGTAAATTATAGTTGGACACCATGGTGTAATAAAAAGAAGGTGGATTAGAAGGCCGCCATTTTATATTTGTGACGTCACATGAATTTAGGGTATTTTGAGCTGATTTCAACATTTTTACGCCACACAATACTATCATATGTTTGGACTGAATTGCAATTGTAAATAAAGAATTATGTTAATATTTTGGAAAAATTACGGCATGTTTGAGTTAATATTTGGTTGATAAAAGGATTTCCACGCCATTAAATTGACGAAATATGTGCAGCTTTTCTGTTAACATTTATATGGCACAATATAATTCAACTGGTGTTATGCGTGTGAACTAAATTATGTTGATTGCTTTATTACCTGTTTAAATTTGCGATAACTTTCATGTTCTACTGCCTGAAAATTCCATAAACCAAAGAAAAGTTGCTGTTTTGTTTGTCAACTTACAATTTTATTCAGTTTCTTGGATATGCGGCTTTGGTGATTCGCCATTTCACGATTAAGTTTTTTTATAGTGAAAAACATACGCGCCCTGAAGAAAGTACATATATTTTTGATCAGCGTCGAAAGACGAGTCGATCTAGCCATGTCCGTCTGTCTGTCTGTCCGTATGAACGCACGGATCTTAGAAACGGTATGACCTACAATTACCAAAATTTGGCACGAAGACTCTCTCTGCCATAGGAACGATCGGATGAAAAATGGCTTTTACCAAAAAACAATTTTTTTTTTTTTGAATTGGGTACAGGGTTTTCTATAGTCGGTTATACCCGACTATAACCCTGCCTTTCTAGTTTTACGTTGGGGTGGCATTGGATATCTTTCGCTGCATCAATGTGCATTTGTAAATAATTTTTTTTTTTTTTTAATTTTTTGCGATAAGTATTTCATCGTTGTTGAATTGGCGAAAAATGTGCTCCATCGGTTGAATTTTTCCCATCATAGGCATTGACGGTTTCAAAAGACCGCCTTCGCTCAATTGATCGACCCAAGTGTAAGTTGCCTCATCAACACTTAGATCCTTAGATGTCGAAGCAGTCTTTTAATCTGCGGTAAATTTGGTACTCCTAACAATAAGAATTATTCCGTTGCACATTAAACAGTATATTCAATTAATTTGCAAACTTACCAAGGTCTCGTTGGACTTTGCCAATTATATCTTCGTTGCGAAAATGATATTCGCATACTCGCCAATAATTACTTAGCGGATCGGTTTTGTTGCAAAACCTTAGCCATTGATCCCGCAGTTTTTTGCTGCTTAGAAAGGTAAAAAAACTTATGGTTCTATCATTATTGGCAGTCGTTTTATTACTGCAATTTTCCACTGCACACTGCATTTTTAATTTGAATTTTTGAATATTAACCAACCAATCCAATTCGCAATACTAGTTTTGCTATTTGCACTACATTCCCCCTTAATGTTCAACACTAATTTCAGCTAAAAAAATACCCTAAATAGATAAATAAAATGGCGGCTTTCTAATGAGAGTGGTCCGATTTCGAGAGAGAACAAGGCCCGATTGGTGTCACCTTCTTATTATTACACCATGGTTGGACACTACTTGCGTCATCGCAGCGAACTGCGTTTTTCCCCTCTCAGGTCATTAAAAATCTTTTCTTCGGCACGGAGAAAACGCTTGTATGTTTCAGCGGTAATAATAACATGCAAACATTTTTGCAAATTAAGTTTTAGCTAGATTAAATGATTAATATTTTTATACAACTAAGAGAAAACAAAATACTTCAGTAAGCACATTTCATGAAAGCATTCATGTAAGAACATCGATTATCAACCTTCCCTGATGGCAATTTTTGTTAAGTTTATATTAATGCTTATAATGTATTGGAACCATTGTAATTTGTCCATTTATTCATAGGTTTCTTATTACATATAAGGCATTATAAAACAAAAGATATTAAAATATATCCAAAGAATAAAACAAAAAAAAATATATAACAAAAACCAAATTCTGTTCCAGGCACGAGTGGAAATCTAATAATACTTAATGATTGAAAATCTGAGATCCATTAATTTTTATTGATGAAAAGAAGTATGTATAAATGCTTAGATTTTAGGGATGCCCTTTTTTCGCTAATTAGAAACTTTGCTTTGCTGAACATTCGCTCGCTTTCAGTGAACGTTGCAGGAACTCGGAGGAACTTTCTTGAGCACATCTTTAAATTCTTATCAGTTGATTCCTGTAAAGAAAAAGTGTTATCATTATTGCCCGGTTACTAGAGATTTCATCAACTTCACTGTCCAACTCAATAGAGCTCGCATTATTGCAATCTACATACAAAAACATATATACAATATAAGATGAAAATACAGAGCCACACAAATAAGACTGCAACTGCAAGATTATGACCATAACCTTTTAAAAAATTCAAATATTTTATTTGTTTCTTAAGCTTTATTATTTAAAAATGCATTTATAGCTTTTCACTTACCTAGATTTTCCCGCGTTTTTTTCTCAGTGATGTGAAATTAGTAAAAAACATCAATAATCGGAAAAAATACCGATTCTCGAAAAAAATTTACAAACATCGATGTATCGATATAACATCGATGTTTCGTCCAGCTTTATAAGAAAACCGTGATTTGGCAAAAGACTGCTAGGTCGGCTGCTGAAAGTAAGTGGTGTTTTAAATATGCAAGCATACTCCGTTAACTTTTGCTAATTTCACTAATCTATATATTTTCGGCACTTTCCTAAGTAAAAATTAACAATTGCTAATGGAAATAACGCTTTTCGCGGATTTTACACACTTCTTTATGTTTACAACCAAAAACCAAATCAGCTGGATGAAAGCAAAGGATATCGATAACAAATTTATACGGAATTCAGAACACCAAATGTGTAATCGCAGTAATTCCGAAAGATCAATTCCGCTACGGAATTCAAAACCAGAGAGATAAATTTTATGTTGTAACGTATGTTGGTATTATGTAAAAATTAATGTAAAAATTAATGTTGTCTAAGTATCCCAGGCGTTTAGAATCCCAGGTTCGATGTCAATAAGTTTCGCCTGACGTCCTTCCGGATGTTGAGAGGTGACAATTCTTTCGTGGTGATTGAGTGCGCTAATTGGTTCCTGATTGAAGGAAGAGCTGAGTGATATGGGGTAGGAACTCGTTTATCTTAATATTACGGTATTAAGTCCAGAGGCGAGTCAGCATATGAAATCAATTTCACACCTTCCTAAAAAATAAGATTGAAGAATAATGGCATAAGGACTGAAGAGTATTGTTATTAATATTCCTCCTTGGGATACTTTGGTAAAGTCGAGTCGTGAATGATTTGTTTTTGGTCGATTTTTTCAATGACTCTTAATAAGTCGAGTGCTTCGAGAAGAGGGCGTTCACAAAGATTAGCGAGGAGTGACCGTTAGGCGTTTCGTGGGTAAGGGATGAATCAAGTCCTTGACTCCTCGTGATTTTTAGATTAAGATTACGATTTTTAGAATGTAAATCAATTGAATCCTCTCCTTGCGATGACATTACAAAAAGTGAGTATGTAAAGCCAGAGAATATGAAACTATAAGAAAACGCATCTGGGTCGCAAAATAATTTGTACGTGGGCAGAAAAATCAGTACCCAGTCCTCTGTCGGCAGATTATAATTGGTATTCTACTCTAATTTGAGTTTCAAGAGATGGGTACATGGAGTCACTCTTATTAATTATTAGACGTTTGTTTTGACTACTAGCATTTTTTGTTTTGATATGATTGTTGTTACCGATCGGCCACACCGAAACTATCCACAGTATTGCGGCATTTCCTTTGATGTAGTCTTGGAGTATACTTCTTTCATACTTCATTCGTAAATCTTTTTTCCAATGAAAACATGCATGGCACCGGGCAAACAACAAAGAAAGAAGAAACCATAGCAAAAAAAGAACGACGAAATTTGCTCGAGAAACGAGAGCAGCGACTTTTTTCGTACATTGTACTGCAGTGAAATAATTAAGAAGTGAATTTATGGAACACGAGTACATTTCGTTTAAATTCACCTCCACCAATAACCTGTACAAATTTAAAATTCGCGATCATGACCATGTGCGATCAAAACCATAGAAAAGAAACAATCAATAAGAAGCATTGATTGTGCATTTGTAACAACAAACAACAAAAACAGAATTGTGAGTGCATCGCGCACAATAACAAACCACAGTGCACCTTCATATTGCGATTATTGTGCACACACAAAATTAGGAACATCAAAATAACGAAAAGACAACTCTTTCAAAAACAACATTCATACCATTTTTGTTGCTAAGCATTGATTTAAAGCACATGAATGTACTTATGGCTGCGTTTTGTTTCGTCGTTCTTTTTATACCCTGTACCAAAATATGGTAAAGGGTATATTAAAGTTGTGCAAATGTATGTAACAGGCAGAAGGAGGCGTGGCAGACCCCACAAAGACATGATTTGTATTTCGCTTTATTTTTTAAGATATGTTTACCAAATTTGGGATTTAATTGTTTTACCTAATGCCCAATCACATATCTAAAAACTATGTATATCGGTTCACTATATCATATAGCTGCCATAGGAACGATCGGCCAAAAAACAATATTTACTGAGAAAAACTTTTTTGTATATTAAGCAATCGTTATCAAATTTTGGATTTACCAATTCTAAGTAATACCCAATAATATTCCCGAATATTATAAATATCCGTTTACTATAACATATAGCTGCCATAGGAAGGATCGGTTTATTAAGATATCGTTACCAAATTTTGGATTTATTGATTCTAAGTAAATTCAAATCATATTCCTAAATATGATAAATATCGGTGCACTATAACATATAGATGCCATAGGAACGATAGGCAGAAAAATGGCTTTTACAAAAAAAAAATTTTTTTTTCTTGAGATATCCTTACATAATGAATACAAAAT
>JBAMBQ010003606.1:0-12041 GCA_037044495.1 Stegana nigrithorax
CTATTTGTTATAGGAAATTAATAATTTGGAAAAAATTACTTCCTTCAACATCATAGTACCATCACAAAACTAGAAATAAATTTAGAGCTTACAACAACCAGATCTCTAGTTTCATTGGCAATCAAATTTCGGTTTCCTATTTTTTTAATGATTTGATAAGATTAAAATAAAAATTTTAAAAATGCCTATCCGTAAGTGTTTTAGGAAGTAGGTGTACAAATGCCACAATGCGCGCAAATGCCTATAGTATTGGGTTAACTATTTACTTCAAATACATCAACATTGTGAATTTTTTATACCGCCGCCAGTTCCAATGAAGACTTCACAATAAATTATTGTTCATTTGGCAAGTGATATCAATCAAGTCAAGACTTACCGATGCTACTGCAAGGGTCATCAAAATATTTCAAATTGAAATTATTCAAAACCTTTTCATCGAATACATAAAGCTACATATGGCTATTTTATTGAGTTATTTCTCAGGACAACACCACATTCCACACTGATGAGTCTCAAAACATGTTTCGCTTCATACTCGGACCAACATTCCCCTACACGTGGATGAAGTTAGAAACGAAGATAAGTACTCAAATCATCATTGATATAACCAAGTTGTAAATGTTTTCTCAAAATACTATGATCAATGCATACTCAACAACAAAATTTTATTACAACTGCTATACTATGCAACATAGTGCAATAGGCCATCTGGAGCCGCCGCCATCATCCCACAGCCCCTCCGCAGGGAAAAACAATTAAAATATTTTTGACTGCATGAGCCATACTACAAGTCACAAATCACTATCATATGAGTATGCAAGGCATGCTTATGTATATTAATATTCTATTTTGCTTTCATTTTATATTTCATTTTATGTTATTTTATTTCATTTGATTATATTCGCAGACACATGCACACGCACACACACACACATAGATAAAGATACATATATAGTCGATTTATTTCTGCACGTCTGCATTCGTTGGTAACATTTTAAAATTATTTACGTATGCAGGGTCATGCGTTTCCGTTTGCCGGCTTTTCACGGTCATTATGCGTGGCAACAAACAATGAAATAAGCAAAAAATATACAAAAAGAAAAAATCTTATGTATGTATATTGTAAGTATGTAAGCATATAAAAACAACAAGGCAAATCGAAAAGCAGTAAAGCAGCGAAACGAGAATAAAGCGAGAAAAATCGTAGCACGGTTTTTGCAAAAACAACGCAGGGAAGAAGCAGCACATTATGTAAAGTGTCTGCTGCTGGTTGCCAGCATTTCTGCCTGCTTTCTTTTTTCTTTTTTCTTTTTATTCTTTGCTTGTTTGTTTGTTTGCTTGCTTGCTAGTTGTTGTTGTTGTTATTTTTGCTATTGTCATTATAATATTTTCTGTTGTTGTTGCTGGCGTTATTTGTTCAATTTATATTCAGTTCGCTTCTTGCTGTTGTTTACGTTGTTGTTGTTGTTATTATTGTTGTTGCTTCGTTGGTACTTTTTATGATATTTTCGTTTGTATCTTTTTTTCGTTTTTGTTACTTTTCGATCGCAACTGTGCGCCATTGTGCACCATTTTTATATTGAGTACCAAAATAAAATTTATTGTTAAGCATTGTCAGGCAATTAAAGCGAGTTGTGCGCATACTATTGTTGCTGCTTTATTTTTGTTATTGTATTTTTTTTTGTTTTTGGTTATTTGGTTTTTTGCAAATTTCTTCAACTTCTACTGCATGCCATGTGGTTTCGCGTTGTTATTGTTGTGTTTGTTGTCGACTCACGCACGATTTTCGCAGGCATTATGCAAATAAATAAGCAAACAAGTAAATGTATAAATAAATTAAAGTTGAGTGCCATAAACAAATTCAATTTGTTTTAAGTTATTTGCTTTTGTGTCTTTTTGCTTCGGTTTTCACTTTTCGCTGCAGCTCCTACGTCTTCTAAATCTTCTACATATTCTGTTTCTCGTTTGCTAACTTTGTCGCGTTATTGGTTGCCCAAGTGGTTGTTGTTGTCGTTGTTGCTGTGGCTTTGTTTGGTTTTTTTTCGCTTCGCCAGCTTACATCAGGCACGCCCAAGTAATTTAGTTTTGTTATATGAAATTCATTCAATTTAGGTTTTAATGATCACCGCTGGCCACAAATACACGAGCAGCAACGTGGCAACATTGCGCCAGGCATGGCGTGAATAAAATGGCGTCAGCTGAATTATCGTTGGCATTTGCTTATTTGGTGTTCCTTCCTTTTTTTCTTCTTCTTCCTCTCCTTTTAATCTTAGCTTTTGCTGCATCATGTGTTTCGGTTTGGTTTGCTTCGGGTTTGTAATATAAGATGTTGTTGTTGTTGATTTTATTGGCTTTTCTTACATAAGCAGACAGTTTACTTTATTTACTTTTAATAATGTGTTATAAGCGCCTTCCACACAATTTGTTTTCTTATATGGAATTTTTTTTTCAAATATTTCTTGTATTGTATGCAATTTATAAGTGCACAATTCTTAAGCTATATCTTATATAAGTAAATTGCAATCGATATATGTTTATACGATTATTATACGAGTATGCCTTTAGACTGAACCTGTTACTGCCAATTTATTGCAGGTGAAAATATTTTTAATAACGAAGAAAAAAATCTTTATTTTTCAGCAGACAAAGGTATTTATTTGATTTATTTATTTGATATTGTGCCTTGTCTGCTGTGTGCCAAAGATATTTCATATTTGCATTTAAGCTTTGTTGTCTTGTCTAAATAAGTCGACAGCCTCAAATAGCGACATCAATTTGAAAATGTGTTAAGTTAACCAAAACAGATGTTATTGCTTCAATTTTAGTTTTTTTTTGCAATTCTTAAGAATAATATCATGTTAAAATATACTATTTTTTTGCCAAATAAATTTATAAAGTTATTTAGACTTAATAACAGTCTAAATATTATCTTGCTGTTTGAGGTCATAATTTATTTCATAATCTTTGATGTATTTATGTTGTATTCTATTATCATGTCGACTGTTGCAATATTTTTGTTCGGTTATGAAAATGAATTTTGTATGGAAAAAGTTATGAAAAACATACAAAATTTGTCCCGTTATGAGATCTACTCTTTTATAGGGACTGTTGGTTTTGGGATAATTTGCTATCAATCGAGATTGAACTTTTAGTGAATTTTTTGTAAGTTCACTGAAAAAGTAAAACCTGGTCATTTTACAATGGCATTCGAAATACACTCCTAGTGAAGGTATTTTAAGTTTCTTATTTTTATTTCAATGCATTGGTTTTAAGAATCTTAGTGAGACATTAATTTATATATCGGTTTGTTCTATGCAAAGAACAGAGAAGCAAACTCAGTATGCAGTATGAATGCCATGAGTTTGCTGTTGTAAAACTTGTTAGTTGAACTTTGCTTTGCATTATGCTTATGAACTTAATAAAGAGAATTAGTTCCATTTTATACTTGTGCGTTGATTAACCGCATACCTAATACAGACACACATACACAAACACACACACTCACACAAAACTTTGCGTGCACAAGAGCCAGGACTTAGCTTACGATTAGCGGCGTATTACGGGAATTTGTATGCCTTCAAAAGTTTTATGGCAGTGCATTCTTTGCATATCTTAGTCTCTTTTTAATGTTTGAGTTGGATTTGATTGCGTTTCAAGTTGTTTGCAAATTGCTGCTTTTATGCAAAAATTGTGGCATATTTGTTGTGCTTAATTTTCAAAGCATTTTGCATTTCTTTTGCTGTAATTGAAAATGAAAATTCAACTTGAAAGCAAACAAAGGCGTCGCTAAAATGTTTTCACTTTAAAAAGTAAGTTTAACAACAAGAGAAACAACAATAACAGCAATACCAAAAACAACAATGATAACAATAACAACAATCAAATGAGAAGTGACTTGAGTTCAGCAAATTGTTGCTGTATATGTTGTTGTTTTTGTTGTTTTTCTCGTTGTTGTAGTTAGTGTTTTACACTTTAAAACTTTTGCAGGCATTTAGTTAAGTTTTTGCTATACTCGTATGCCAAAAAATAGTTCATCAAACTACCTGCTAAGTCAAAAACAACAAAAACAGAACGAAAAAAAACAAAAACAAAAGCAATCGCAACAACAAAAATAATAATACAAAAAAAAAAAAAAATAAATAAATAAATAAAACGTAAACGAAAATGTTGCAAACTGCTAAAAATCATTAAAAACTTAAAAATTATGAAAGCTAACTTTTGCCAGGCGCTCTACACGCGATCTCGGACGGCCAACAGTGTTTCCATGTATGCTTGATTTTCTTTGTCATAAGCCGCGTCGCTTCGTGCGTGCCCATGCAACGAAGTAACCGGGCAAACTTTTTAACGTTGCTTGCTCCAATTTTCGCTTCTCTTTTCTCCTATTTTTTATTTTTTTATTTTGTTCTTGGTTTTTGTTGGTTCCTTTTTGCATGCTCATTTTCGTGATTCGTTGGTTTGTCTTCTTTTGCTTCAATACATTTTACTCAATAACCCTTTACAAGGACACGCTTTTGCTTGCGCAAATACGTCAGCATTAAAAAAGAAAATATAAAAATAAAAAGAATAAAGAAAATCGTGCTAAAAGATAGCAAATAAAATTTGTAAAATCTACGAAAAAATATAAAAAAAGCGTACAGTAAAAAAATTTTTAAGAAAATCAGTTGGACCCTTAACACACTTCCGGCATCTTTGGCAGCCACATTATGTTGCGGTTGTGGTGTCAAATACAAAACAACTTTTTTTCTTTTAACAGTTTTCATATGTGTCAAATGATAAAAGTATACAACAGGAAAAGCGCAAAAATAGGAAAAAAAAAAACAAAACATAAAGAAAAATATAGAAAACAGACTGAAAAAGGGATAAATGTGCTTTGTTATTTGTGTGCATGCCTTGACCCGTTTACTGTCCGACAACTGTCGCTGTCAGTAGCAATACACAGAAATTGCAACAAAATCATCAACAACAACAATAAACAAAATGACAGTAGCAGCAACAGCAGCCAAACCAAGTCAAGTCAAGCCAAGTCAAATAAAATAATTCAAAGCTGTCTGGTTTTTTTTTATATGCATTATTGTTTTTTATTTATTTTTGTGGCTGCTTCCGTTTTTACGTTTTGTCTGCTCCATTTTTATGTTGCACCCACAATATGTGTTTGTTGCCTTTGCCCGTGTTGCTTTTGTCACTGTTTTGGATAATTTTGAAAAAAATTCATTTATCTTATTTCAACATTGTTGTTGTTGTTATTATTATTTTGTTTTTTTTTTTTTTTTGTTTTTGCTGTGTTATTTTTGCCATTATGCGTGCACATTACTCGTTCGTGTGTGTCTGTTCAGTTTTGTGTTTTTTGTTGTATTTAATAAATTTTGCTGAAGTGTGCAAAAAAAAAAGAAAAACAACAAAAAGAATTGAATGCGTATATTCTATGTATAGATAAATATGCATGTTTATGCATGCTTAGATATTTATTTATTTTGTGTCTTTTGTTTTACGTTATCTTTTTTTTTTCTTTCTGTTTTCTTGCCAATTTGCTTCTTGGATGAAGAAATGGCAAACAATGTGTTGAATGTGCTTTAGCATAAATGCCTCGCATCAAAGACACACAAAATTCACACACACATACACACACATATACACACATCTTTAGCCAAACACCGTATTCAAATGGTTAACACACACACATACTCCTACAAACATATACAAATCAACAACTCGACCCGCCTCGTTGCCTGGTGCCTTTTTATTTTGTCTTATGTGTTGTTGTTGATTTTTTTTTAGAAGAAAATGTTGCGTTAAATTGTTTTATGCATCATCAAATTTTATAAGTTCGACACACTTCTTGTTTGGGCTTTAGCTATATGTGTATATATGTTTTTATGCCCATACACATAGGCAGCGCATATCGAACTGTGTTGAATGGTGTGCCAAAGTATTTTTGCATTTTATTTGCAAAATAATGCGTAAAATGTTTGCCTAAATAAATAATTTCAATATTTAAGCAATTGCTAAGTGCTTTGGGCCTACAACAACAACAGAAACAGTAACAAAAAACGGTAATAATAACAGCAGCATCAGTATGTATATTTTTGTTTTCGTTATTTTTTGTTGCCTACTTTGGAGTGTTGCGATAAAAACGCTTTGCGCAGTTTATACATGCCTAGCACTTGTTCTTCATACTCTTGTTGTATTTGTTGCTATAGCTGTGAAAATCGTTTACATAAGAAATGCGGAGCCGTTAGGTATCGTTAGTCGCAGTTCGATGATGGGGAATCAATATACATTTTCATGCAATATTCCTAGATTGCCGGCCTCTTAGTGGAGGTATTATTTTGAAATTAATTTTTGAGAATTTATTTAATAGCCTATGCATGGCACTTGAAATAGATCGTTGTATTGCTCAATTGAACTTTAACAATCTAATAAGCAAATTCATTGCTTTGCGTTTAGATTAAAGCGGCCAGCTTTGGCTGCTTTGTAAAAATATTTTACTTAGTGTATTTTGACTTAATAGGATATGAAAAAAATAAAATAAGAATACAGTCTACTGTGGAATTAGAAACAAAGAATCACATTGAATATTATGCCAACGCTGATCTAACGGAAATGACAGTGAATTGGGCAAATGTGGCCTAGGCAGTTTCACTTTAAGATAATATAAACCGGTTTTCGATAATGTATTTGTATAATGAGTTGTAAAGGCTCAGGCGTTGTTCTCAACTAGAATATTTAATGCAAATACAATAGGGGTTTGTGAGCCAAAACAGCTCAGTTGACACAGGTTACTATGTAATTGTACTTTTGAAATGTAATCTTAAATTGATAGGACGTAAGTAGAATAATTAAAATTCTTATGTTTCCTTTCCGAGTAGTCAGCATCATTTGATGTACTTCTTCCAAGTCGAGGTTTGTCTTTAAAATTAAATCAGTTACCGGCAATTCAATCGGACTTGCAAGCCAACTGCTATTCTCTATTAATTTTTTATGTTGCAGCAGTTTTCGCTTGCTTGGCTATGCACGAGAATTCGGGTACCCAAGTTGCCACCTTCCGAAACTTCCAACCGAGCACACACTTTCGTGCATGCAGGCCACCACGTGTTCCTCCACTCGCTTGTCCATCAATTCGACAAATGCTCCTGCTGCATGCTGTGTGTGACTGACCGGACTGCCGGGGCTGCTTGGATTGCTTACGTTGCTTGGGCTGTGCGGCAGCAGGACTCGTATGTTTTAGCGTCCATTTCGTTTGTAGTATTTGTTGAGCTATTTGTGAAGCTTTGCCAGCAGCACTTCCGCTGCTGCACTATGCCAAATTTTGTTCTTTCTCTCTTTCTGTGTGAGTGTGTGTGTGTGTGTGTGTTGGTGTTAATGCATTTGATATTTATGTGCGAGTGTGTGGGTTCGTATATGTGTATGTGTGCTTATTTATTTGCTATTGTATGCACAGAACAGCAAACACATCGCATTGAAAAATGTGTTAAATAATAAAAAAGAAAACACAAAAGAAAAGAACAAAAAATAAAAACGAAGGAGCAAAGCAGCCAAAGGCCATGTAGTCACAATGCATTCGCCTGCATGCATGGCGACAATGACACGCTAAAATGTTGATGTTCCACGCGTATTATGCTTTGCTCTTCTCTGCTCCACTTCACGCCCCTCTGCTCTAATTCTGCTCTAACTCTGCGCTGGCTTACATTGCTCTGCTCAACTCAAATATTTCATGGTTTTGAGGTTTATACGCGTGTGAGTAAACTTTTCAACGGAGAGAAACGAATGTCAAGCAATTACAATTTATTTGGCATTAGACCTATCCTTAAGTCTAACTTTGTTAGTATGCCCAAGCATTGATGGTTAATACATAAGTTAAGAATGTTTGCTTTGGACTTGCCAGCTGAAAATTTCACACAAAATGCCGCCGATTGGGCTAACCGTTGCTTAGTTACTTAAATTTGGCTAGAGTGATGCTACGTTTCGATATGCAACTTACTTTCCGGCTATACGAAGCTGAAGCGTTAGTCTTAAATGGTCCCTATTTCCAGCTGCTGCTATACGGAGCTATGCGACGTTGCATTGTCGGCTGATGATTATTCAAAAAAGATGGTCTCAATGACATTCATAATTGGCTTAAGTTTGTTTACGTTTCAGTTTGCATTTGGTATTTGTTTGGATGGTCATATGCGGAATCGAGAGTGTGATAAGTGGAAGCGATTTTCAGGGGTAAGAAAAGGTAGGTAGGCTTCAAGTAGTTTAAGGAGACAAAAAATAGGTAATATAGATTGCTCTGCTTCTCTTAATAGAATATGCATAATTCGCATAAGTTGTGTATTTTTCAGCTGAATAGCATTTGTGAGGATATGAAAATGTGTGTGTATGTGCGACTGGTCTTCACTTTTTTTATATCAGTCAAAGCCGCTCTTAAGTCTGTGATTGTTTGATTGCTTGGCTTTTGCCTGTTTTTTATTATGGACTGTCACAAATATTTCGCACTGTGTATGCAAATAGTGTAAATAAGCGGCATATATACGCATACAATAACAAATGTTTGAATAAAGTTTTCAACATTCAGTTGGTCTCCGCCGGCTGCTGTTGCTGCTGTTGTGGTTATGTACGTTAAATCCTTATGCTGTTATGCTTAAATCCTGCGCATTTACAACTAAGATATGTCGGCAACAACTGCCAACAACATTGAAAACAAAAAAAAGAAAAAACACAAAAAACAAACAAAGCAAAACACAAACAAAATACGTCAACAAAAAGCAGCAAAAAGGAAAAACAAAATCAAAGTAAAGGAAATATATGCAGATATGCTGTGGGAGTGTGTATGTCTATGTATGTATATACGTATCTGATAGTCGTGGCACATATGCATGCATATATGTCTGTATATGTGCATGTAGATTGTGTGCATGGCAGTCAGCACATTGACCATTGTCAGTGATATGTTGCGAATATCACTTCTGATTTGTTTTGCGCTTTCCAGCTCAAATCGTTGTGTATCTGTTTGTGTTTGCATTTTATTATGCTGCTATTTACTCTTGTCTGTTGTTGTTGTCGCTGCCATTGCTGCTGCTGCATGGCATAAGTAAGTAAATGAGTGAGTGAGTGAGTGAATGTTAGAGAGAATTTATGCTTTGATTTTTCAAAGGCATTGCTGGCTAACTGCTAACTGCATATCACTACACACACACATATACACACACACACACACACACAAAAATACACACACACACATGCACAGACAAACACACACTTAAACACACTCATGGACACACTCTCTCACACACTGCACATCCGTTTGCCTACGTGTAAATATATTTAGCCGTCTATCGAAGCATCCGCATGCCGCTCTGTTTGTCCTCTGTGTCCGTGTCCGCTTCCGTTTCCGCTCGATCTTTATGCATGTTTATGCTTTTTACAGCTTTACAAATTATACCCATTTACATAAATATGAATTACATTCAACTGAACCGCCCGCGCTGCCGCGCTCTCATCCTTGCACTCTTTCTCTCTCACTCTCGCATTGTATGGGACAGTGCAGGCAAGGGTTCGCTTTGTTTGCGTTTGTTCGTCCTTTCGTCCTTTGCTTGGCTTTGAATGCCTGTTTGCATGTTCTTGTCGAGTGCATCATTTGCGGCTGAGTGTGCGCTAACGGTCCTTCAGTGGCTGCTGCTGCTGCTGTCAAACGCTGCGTATGTGTAATATTTTTTGCACTTCTGTTCTTGGCAAAGCAAATCAAAACCAAAGCTGAGCGAAGCCAAGTAAAGCAAACTAAAGAGAAACCAAATAATGCAAGCAAATTCATGCTTATTATATATAATGATCATTATTATTATTATTACTTCTGATTATGATTTTTATTATTGATTCGTCTCTGGATTTATTCTGCGTTTTGCGTTTATCGTTTCGCGTTTTGCGTGATAAGCTTTGCACTTTAGTGTAAATTCTTTTGTCTGCTTTCAAAGGGATTTGTCAATTGCACGCCAGGTTGCCCTGACATGTGGCTTAGCGCCGCGTCAGGTTCTGACGCAATCAAATCGTTTCTGCAAATTACACGCTTTATGTTTGTTGCAAAATCGCCTGCGTCTTTTGTTGTTGTTGTGTGCGCGACATAATTTTCGAATTCACGAAATAAATGTTGAATTGTATACAACTTATTCGCATACTCAAATACTCGCATATATGCCAGTTTGGGTTTACAGTAAGTTCACTTGGGTATTAGCTGTCACAAGTCATTGCCTGCTTCTATCAGGCTTCTGTGAGGCCGTCTGCAGATGTTCGCCAGTTGCCGCTAGTCTTGCCATGTCTACGTCTCTGTGTACGTCTTTATCAGTGTGTCATCAGTGTGTGTCTTCACTAGGGAACTGACTTGAGTGCCAACAACAGTCTCCGCTTTAAAATGCCGCTGGCTTCTACGTCGACCGTCTCTTTGCAATGGCCAAGTGGGCAACTCTGAACGTGTCTGCATGAGCCCGTGATACGTTATTCTGTCATTCAATCACACAACTGATTCCCATGTCAGAGACCGTCTTGAGACTTGGACAGACTGCGAGTATGCTCTTTTAGTAACTTTGTGCGGGAGTGTGAGTCGTAGCAGGCTCACGCATCGATATGAGACAGACCTAGGCAAGGTAAAAGTGCATCCTGAGTCTAGAGTATTCTTGTTGGCCTGAAATTTGTGGTTCTTTCATCTTCGTCTGCTTGAGAACTGCTGCTAATGTATCAGGCCTTGGTAGCCCGAGCAATGAGGACTTATTAAGTAAGTTTTCAGTTTCTATGCAAACTTTTCATTGCTGTGAATGCAGAGATTGCATTGGGTGATGGTTGTCAAATACGCAAGAATGTCTATGCCTTACAGGACAATGGAAATAATAACATGTCTATGTCTGCCATTTATCTTTGTTAAAATATTTTGGCTTAAAGTAAGTAGAGGCAAAAGCGTGTTACGCAAAACCGATGCATCTTCATTTGCTGTCTGGCGCAACAGCCGTTGGCGCAGCCCAGCTCAGCGCAGGTTTAACTAGATCGAATCCGAACTAAGGCGAGTTAGGTGAAGTCAAGGAAAGTATAGTCAAGGCAATCCAAGCTAAGCCAATCATCTACACAAATTGTGTCCCACAACAATGTGCGGCAGAGCACTGAACAGCACAGTACAGCGCAGCAGAGCACATTGTGTCTATTATCCAGAAAATTGAAAATGAAAACACGAATTTTGCGTGCAATTGCAAATACAAAATGTACGCATGCTTGCATGTGAAACAACAACAACAACAAGCACAAGCAGCCAACTCTTATTTGTAAATAAGTGCGAGTGTGTGCCTGGTTAGGCCAGCTGTGTGTGCACATAGCCAGTGGGAGAGAGATAGAGGATTGCCTCCTCTTGACGCGTCGCATAAGTCACACAAAACTCAAAGTTGACAGTTGGTGTGTCGGTCGTTTGTTTGCCTGCTGCGCGCGCTTGGTCGCCCCCGTTTCTGTCCTTTTGTCATTAAGTCTGTGCACAGTAAGGCTAGGCTGGGCTGAGCTTGGCTTGGCTTGCTGCGGGTTGGCTCAGTTCCCAGCTCAGCATGGTGAGCGCATTGTTCGAATGCAAACACGTTTCTGATTATTTCTGCTCCCAGGCGTGTGCAATTTAGCTTGACGCGCGCATGCATTACATAAAAACTCAAACAATAACGCACCAACAGCGAGCAGCCAGTCTCTTAGCCAACACACGCCACAGCACATCACATCACAGTACACCACACTGCACCGTACCACATCAAAAGAATCCAAATATAGTCAAGTTCACACGAGTCGAGTCGAGTCAAGTCGAGCTGTGTCGTGCCGTACCGTGCAAGAAAGCCAAGCTAAGACAAGGCACACCCGCCGTCGAGCCGTGCTTGGCGCAACTTAGTTAGGCAAAGTTAAGCATTTGTTTCGCTTACGCAGGCAGTCGTACTTCCGTGTGTGTGCTGCCTGTGGTGTCCTTTCGTTGTCGCATGTAGCTGTCACCGCGATATGCGCGCATTTCTATCTGTACTGTAGTGGTGTCTGGTGCTTTTGTTACATTT
>JBAMBQ010003607.1:0-19989 GCA_037044495.1 Stegana nigrithorax
TTATATTCAACGCCATTATCCTCTTCAACATTTTTGTCACCGACAACTGCTTTGCGCACTTGAACAACAATCAGGAATTAATGTTCATGCGGTAATGATTAAAGTGCGGCCGAAAGACAGTCCAGTCTGACATAGAACGAGTAACAGTAGAGATAAAGCAGACCCCAAGTAGTAGTTCAAATTCAATACCAAACATCACAGTATAACCCAAGTTAGCCTTAAACAAAGTCATAAAAATGCATTCATTTAAAATCATTAATTAAGTTTCTTTTGGCTATAGAGGCAAAGAAAAAAACAACAGTAACAACAAAAGACTGACTACGTCATCAAAGCGTTGCAAAAAAGAAGAAGGGAAAAGTAAAGGCGAGTTAAGGGAAGTAAAGGAAAGGTTTCTGAATTTAGTACTCTGGTATGTATTGGCTGGTGGTTTAGCTTGGCTGGTTGCCTTTGTCAAATGAAATTTATTCAACCTGACTGCAAATGTTTGCTTTCAAATGTACACTTCCACTTCCCGGTTCAGCTCAGTTGTGTTCTTCACTTCACTTGCTTGGCCATATACGACGAACGAGTGACCGACCTTATCCTAGCCATTCACACACACATACGCACACGGATTCACACTCATATCCACACAAAGTTGTTGGCTTAGCGTTGCTGGCTGTACACGGTGGCAATTGCGGTGGTACAATGTTGAGTTGTGTTTAGTTTCATTTCGTTTCGTTTCTTTTCCATTTTGTGTTTTGTTTCATTCCATTTTGTATTCGTATTCGTCGCATCCCGTAAAGTTTTATATGGCTTGTATTGCTGCAAATTCATTGCAGAATTTTCAAATAGTCACCCTTGCAAATGATTCATCTCGAATATGTTGTAAAAGGCAGCAGCAACAACTAACAATGTGATCAACATTAACAACAACAACAAAAAGAAGTAAAACCAAACAAAAGTAAAGTAAAGAAATGTAATGAATGCAGAAAGTATAAAAGCGTGCGCCTGGTACTGCCATTGGGCTCAGTGGCGTCGCTGTAGTTATGGAGCGGGGATCAGAGTGTGTTTTAAAACCGGCGAGCTAGCCTGTTTCGCAGGCGGAGCGGGTTGCTGCTGGTGTTATGTCCTGTTGTGTTGTTCTTGGCGATGCAAAAAGCAAGGGTGTCGTCGTGTTTCATACGGATTTATGTGACTTTTTTTTACAATAATTATTTTTTTTCTGTATTTTTGGGTAAATTTGGATTTCCGACTCACTGAATTTGTACTGTAGACAATGAAATTTATTGTATTGTCCTTTGAGCTTTTGCAAATAAGTTTCGAAAATAATTTTTTATTTCAATTTTTGTTTTGTTTTTTGGTTTTTCTTTTATTACTATTTTTTTATAAACTTTTTTTTTTTATTTTGCTTTTTATTTTATTTCATTTTATTTGCGTGAGCACAATTGAAGCGTTTTTGGGTTCAGTTCACAATTCGGTTCATGCCGAAGTTTGCAAAGTTTTCAAATGTCGCGTTGCGTTGCGTTGCGTTGCTTTGCGTCGCGTTGCGTTGCGTTGCTATACGACAAAAGTTCGTAAAACATTTGCGTTAATAGTTGTAAAACTTATTAATTTGTGACTTAAATGTAATGCCTGCCTGACTTTTAGCGTTTTGGCGTTAAGCGTTGCTGCTGGTGCTGCCATGGCTTCTGCTACTGGTGGTGTTGTTATTACTGCTGCCAGCCAGTTTGTTAGCTTACAAAGTTTTGCCCTTGATTTGATGACGGTAGTTGGTTGGTTTGTTGTTTGTTTGCTTTGCAAATCGTTGCGACAAACATTTCGCATAATCAATGTGAAATTGTTGAAATGTTTAGCAACGAATTTGTTTATTGTAACGGCTTAAAATTGCCAATCATAGTTGTGCTACACTTATATACAAAACAATAGCAAGTTTGCCTAAATTTATCTAGTTCATTGTTACGCATTCTGGCATCTAATGCGATAATATTAGCTTAAATAATATCTATGTTGCAGTTAGGCTGCGGCTTTTTCTTATTCAAAAAAATTAAATATTGCTGCGCTACACTTGTGTGCAAAATAAATGCAGCAAGCATATACTTATTATTTTGTGCACATTGGTAGGCTCGTTTTGCGCTTGTTGTGCAATGCTCCTTGCTTACAGGCACATGTGCGACCCTATGAATTGCATTTACGCTGGTACGACATTATGTTAATTTAACGGTGACTCTCAGCGAACAGCAACATGACTAAACGCCCCCTTATTAGTCTTTTGTCAAAGGTGTCATCTAACTGCCACTTAGTTCTTTTTGAGGTTTCGCTGTGTTTCATTTAAGGATCTCCCTGCGTAGGTTGCGTATCTGCTGAAATGTCCATTACTATGCAGCATGGCAACAGCTGCTGCTGCGCGATAATAGACCATTAGATATAAAATCTTTGAGGAATTTAAATAGGCTTTATTGGCAATGTTGAAGAAAGAGTAGATTTTTTGTGTTCCTTTTTTTCTGTACCCTTGCCACCTAGCACTTTTTCAACTGCTATAGCAGTCTGCTACAGTTTTGCGCAATAATGTTGTTAATTTCGGTTGCTCACTGTGCATGTTGCGCATTATCAAAATTAAATAAGTAATTGACAAAGGCTAAACTTGGCTAAAAAGCAAAATAATTTCTTGACACTGCAATTAAATCGCGCAGAAGTCACTGGTATGCATGGCTTAAGCCTTCATAAATGCTGCACAATTGGCATTAGGCCTACACAGCTCAATTGCGCCATGGCAGGGCTGTCTTGGCCATGTCGTCGGCGTCTTCATCGTTGGCGATTTCGTTCTTGTTATTGTTGCTCTCATTGCTGTCATTAGAAAATTTCGTTAGGCGAGCCATTTTTGTGGCTTCTAAAGTGTCAATTAAATTTTACCAGCGGCTTCACGGTGCGGCAGCTCAATGATGCTTTTGCTATGCTGATGAGTGGGTCTGGCAGCAGGCGCAACTGTATGTGAGAGTGAGTAACTAAGGGAGTGAGTTAGTGACATCCCCTTGCACCATTTGTCGCAGCAGGCGAAGATGCCGTTGATGTGCGCAATCATATTGTCATCGACATCAGCAGCCACGTCCACGTTCATCTCCATCTCAACGTACACATCATCGTCTTCGCAGTCATCTTCACTAGTGTCTGCCAAGGACACAAACATCGGCACATTGGACAATTGACAGCTACCGGGTGACGACCAGCTGCCGAAAAGTTGGACGTTCGGTCGTTAGGCCACCGAGCTCTGCTTGCTCTGTAACGGAAGAGATATTAAAGGGGTTCCAAGCGAAGCAGCAGGGTGCGCCTTCAATTTCAAAGTGTGAAATTTTAATTAAGTTTATTTTGTGTACTCGTCATTGTATCATAAAATGAAAATAGAAAAAGACGAGAAAAAAACCTGGCTTGGCAGCTTTGCTGCTGTAAAGACATTCTCAATAACAGAGAAGACCAACAACCACAGCAACAAAAGCAAGAGCAGCAGCAGCAATAATAATAACAAGGTCATGTCTGTGAAACATTATCACACGAAATTAAATGTAATCATTTTCGAACAAAAACAAAGCACCAACAACGAAAGCAACAAAGCAGTGAAAAATTAAGAAGAACGGCAGCAGGAACAAACCTTCGGCGCATCAATTTCTAGGCTTTGGGCTTTTGCATTTCTCTGCGGTACTGTGATGGGTGGCGGCGTTGGTGGGGATGGTGGCCGTTTGTTGTACTTTCAACTAAGAAGAACACACGTCATGTTATACGAAGATTAGCTAAGCCATTAGCCCGCAACACAGTGCTGATATCCTGATGATAAGTATTGACGTCTTGCTGACGTGTACATGATTTTAGAGACAAAATGAATCGAATTTTAGTTGCATAGGTCGAAATTCTTCTTAATTTTCAGCTTTTCGAAAAATAATTTTTTTTTTTTTTTGTTATTTCTAAATGCGAATATAAATAAGTCAGAAATCAGCCGTGTATGGTTTTATGGGTGCGTTTCGATTCCTAGGGGGCGTCTGTAGGGTTGCCTTTTACCCAGCGGTTGTTAACTGTGAGCAAGCGAATAGCATAGTTTAGGCCGCGCAGCAGTTGGTTTAGGTGCTACCGATGCTATACGCATTTTTGTTGTGGATATATGACAACGCAAAATTGTGTGCATTCGTATGTTGTGGATTTAAAATAAACTAAAAGTGCACGCCATCAAACTTAATGAGTAAGCCAACCTCATCTGCCATCTGAATTCTTAGACGCCACTTCTATAGGTGAATGCAAATGTGCATATGTAGCGTAGACCGACCACCGACCGACGGCATTAATAAATTGGAGCTGTATGACCTAATGCGTCTAATAATGCATACTCTACCGACTGCGAGTAGTCAATCTGCCGAACAGCTGTACACTTAGCTGTACATTGCCGTGGCCGTTGCCGTCACCATTGCCATTGCCAATGCCATATTTTTATTAGTTACTTAGTTTATTAAGCAAGAAGAGTGATTGCTCAAAATCAAAAAATAAGAAAAATAACAGAAAGAAAAAAGGAAAAGTCAGTTGATTTAGAAAATAGAAGTCAGTGGCACTGCCAATGGCGTACAGCGGAATTTAGAGCAAGGTGGCCAATACACAAGCAAAAATACCTAAATCGTTTTCATTGCCTTTGCCGTACTCATAAAAATTTTATAGGACACAATGGTATACATTTTATGTGCCTATAGTTTGGTGGTAGAGAGAGTGAAAACGATGGCGGCGACGATGTCGATAGTGGTGACGGCGACGGCGAGGAGTACGAGGATAGCGACTACTGCTGCCGATGATGTGTTACATACATTAGCACAAATTTAATTTGCCGCTTTGTCGTTCTTGCCTGTGCATATACTTCCATACTGCCAATGCCACTGCCATTGCTCCTGCCCCCGCTCATGCCACTTACACTGGGTGCGTGCGCAAACTTTTGCTACTATTTTGTTTTTTTTCGGTTTTGTATTATTTTGACTAACTGTCTTTGTATGTTCGCTTGGCAGCACTCATTTATTTTTTTGGCAGCACTCATTTATTTGTCAACTGTGGCTGTATGTTTGCTTGATCTCTTGGAGTTGTGCGTGTGTGTGTGTGAGTGTGTGTGGTGCGGTGCGGCGTTGCTTATACTAAGCTATATGAACACGAGCTATCCCCCTACCCTCAGCCCCTGCTGCTGCCATTGTCTGTCTTGCAGTCGATTAGCTTTGATTATTTTTTTTGCGTTATTTTGTTTGCTTTTGTTTGGATTCTTAATTTTTTGTTTTCATTTTTTTTTATTCTTTTTTTTTCTTCATATTTTATGGAAAATTTATTTTTTTTCTATTGTAGGTGTTGCTGGTGCAAAGTTTGCACTAAGCAAGCGTAGCTTGTCGATTAACAATTCAACGTGTCGACACATCCGCCTCGGCGCCACCAACATGCCCATAATACGAATCATTACCATTTAGCTTATTTTCCGCTTCGTTTTTCCTTTTCGTTTGCATGTACGTATTTACGTCAGTCCCTATGTCCCAATGTCCGTATGTCGCTTTGGTATGTAGCATAGGTATGTGCCTAGTAAGTATTACATGGCATATGCACACACACACACAAGTCACACAGGCACACATACATACGCGTATGTAGTACAGTACAGATTATACGGGTCCAGCTGCACTTTTGCTTTCGCCAACTTGGCGTGTAGTATATGTGCTGTAAGCGCTGTTTGCGCTGCTTCTATGTGCCCCATAGAGTTCATCCGTGCCTGGAACTAGAGTGAGTGTGCTAGAGTATGTGTGTATGTGTGCGTGTGTGAGTGTTGCAGAAGCGTATGCAGTTCGAGCTGCTTTAGTTCCGTTTTTGTTTTTATTTCTATTCCCATTTTTTTTTACTATTTCGAGTTTTGCTAAGCACATTTTTTCGCATTTATTTTTTCTAAATTTCATTTTTTTATATACTTTGCAGATTTTATATGCTTTTTTTTGCAGTTTGGTGCTCTCTTTTGCCTTTAGAAAATTTTTGAAAAGCTTTTATCCATTCTTAAATATTCCTCCTAATTCACTTTATGCTGCTGTTCCCTATTTAACGTTTGCTCATGATTATGCACGGGTTTTTGTTCCCCCTTGTTGCCTACCTGCCTGACTTTTCACCATTTTTTTATTTGTCTCAGTTTGCATATTCTTTTTGCCGTTTTTTTTTTTTAATTTTCTTGTTTTTTTTTCGTTTTTTCTGTTTATATTTAAAATTTTTTTTTTTTTTGCTGTTTAACACATGCAAAACTTTTCAATCGCTTCAAATGCAAATACTTGGCTATAACACGCTGGCTACAGCCCCACACCCCATACCCTTATGAGTCCCTTGGCGCCGTGTTGCCACTTTGCCACTTCTACTGTTCTACTAATTAGAGGCAAACATTCTGCGTGTATATATTTGTGTGTGTGTATGTAAGTGTGTGTGTGTTAGTGTTTGTACATTGAATTCAATCAGCAGCTATGCAAGAAGTAGCTGGCAGCAGAAAGCGCCAGTACACTCCCCATTCATTCATCCATCCATCCATCCATTTACACTATGCTTACGGATTTTGAGTAACTCGGGTGTATGCATATATATAGGGTGATTTTTTAAGAATTAAGATTTTCAGGTTGGCAGCACTTGTTAGTAATGGCGTCCAAACGTCATCTGTTAAAGTGAAAAGTTTTCAGTATACTTTGCCATTTATGTATTTCTATGTATGTTATGTAAAGTCGTTAGTCTATGTGGACAAGCCGAACCCGATTGAAGCCTTACGGGATAACATAACGCGGACAACATTTTCATGAAGTTGTCTTTAAAACGTAAATGGCAAAGGCCTATTTATCGATATAATAAAAATTATATTGAATATTTTAAGCAAATTTGAGTGTTTTATTTGATTTTTTTAAAAACTACGCTTAAAAAATCACCCTTTATTAGCTTAACTAACGGCAGCGTGTTGTATGCTTTTGTACTAAGTCTTGCACATGACAAGATCCGCTGCTACGGATAATTGAGCTGCGAAAAAAAACAGAAAAAGAAAGGAAAAGAAACAAATAAAAAACTGTAGTCGGGCGTAACCGACCCTGTACCTAATCCATAAATGAATATTTTTTTTTGTTGCTTCAATATTTTATATTCATTATGTAAGGATATCTCAAGAAAAAAAAAATTTTTTTTTTAGTAAAAGCCATTTCTTGGCTGATGGTTCCTATGACAGCTATATATTATAGCATACTGATATTTATCATATTCAGGAATATGTTTGGATATTACTTATAATTATCAAATCCAAAATTTGGTAACGATATCTTTATAAACAAAAAAGGTTTTCTCAGTAAGTGTTGTTATAGGTTGAATATCGGGAAAAAAAGTAAACTCGTTATGTCTATGCATTAGAAGAGTCTTCATGCCAAATTTGGTGATTGTAGGTCTAACTGTTTCCGAAATCGGTGCGGATACGAGCAGACAGACAGACGGACATGGCTAGATCGACTCGCCTTTCGATGCTGATCAAGAATATATATACTTTGTGGGGTCTGCCACGCCTACTTCTGCCCGTTACATACATTTGTACAATTTTAATATAGCTTTTACCATTTTTTGGCACAGGGTATAAAAACAATAATAAGAAGAATAACAAAAGCCAGCAACATAAGCGTCCAATAGCAAGTAGCCATATACGTATGTAGGTGAATGTGTATGTGAGTTTGAGCTTGGTTTAAGGTCAAGCAATAGAAGCATGGGCAGCAGCAGGGTTGACGAAAGGTTGGGTGGTTGTACGGTTGTGGGTAAGGGGTTGGGCGTGAGAGTGCGTTGAGTTGTCTTATTAATTTTATAACTGGCCTTAAGTCGAAAGAAAGGAGCGTGGCGAATGCTTTATTAATGCATCATCTTGGTTGCTACGCACAATATCCACACTGTCATGCCATAACACGCATACACAAGCGCAGACGCACATACTCACACCCACACGTATACAGCCGGATACACACTAGCGCAGGTCATGCAGTCACCGAAGTCCACTTGCGTTACGCGTTTAGCTAAGTTTAGTTCGACTGGGGTTTGGATGACGGATGCGGTATGGCACCGTAAGGTACGCTACGGTATGATATGATTTGGTATGGTTTAGTATATGGCGTGGTTCGCAGTTTGCCTTACATTAAATCAGTGCCCGGCTTGCGAGGCACGCGTGTTTATCCGAGAGGAAAAAGTACGTGCGTGCCGTGCCGACTAACTCGCTGCGCACGACAAACGGACGCACGCACGCACGCCCACACGCTCGCACCCAAGCAGGCGGGCAGCCAAGCAGGCAAGCTGACTAATATTAACACCACCCATTCGAGAGCCAAGTCGATTTCGAGCTCAGTTTCGAGTAAGGCCAGGCCACACGGCATAACAAGGCAGCAGCATTGGCGTTGGCGTAAGCATCGGCATTGGCTTTCGCTTTGGCTTTGGCTTCGGTTGGTGTCGGTATCAGCATCAGCGCGCAAGGCATGGAATTTAATATAACCAAACGCGACAGCATGTGGCAGTTTATTAAATCTGAGCTTCATCAGTTCGGTTCAGTTCAGACACAGACGACGCGTAGACAGAGACAGCGATAGCGCCACAATCACAGACACAGACAACCGCAGACCCACCCACATAGTCACACAAACAACAAATAACAGCAACAACACCAACAGCAACAACGACAGCGATAATTCCAACGTTGACGTCAACGTTGACGCTGTTGCTGACGCTGCCACTGCGAGGCCCACACGCGCTAAAACCACGTTTTACGTTTAACTACGTGAAGCGTACGCACAAATTAAGTGTCGGCTACGGTAAAGTAACGACGCTGACGACCAAGTCGAGAAGGCGAAGTCAACAACAACAACAGTGACAACGGGAACAACAACAGTAACGATAACGACAAAAACGACAGCGACGATGATGTTAAGACAAGGCGAGAAGTTGGCACAAAAGGAGATGGCACACGCCATGCATGGGCTATGGAACAAAATGAGGTTAGGAGAGTTGGGTTGCGTTGTGTTGGGTTGGGTTGGTTTGCCGTTGCGCTGCGCTGAGCTGTGCTGAGCTGGGTTGGAATGTTTTGGCGTGTGGAATGTTGTGTGCTTTGTCGTATCAAAGTAGCATGGGGTGAAGTGGCAACACGAGTTGTTTTTCTTATGCCGCGACGGCTGTCAATGTTGCTTTGGTTAGGCTCTGCCTGTTGTGCTTGCGCCTGAGCTGAGCAGTTCGCCCTTGTCTGTGCTGGCGCTGTCACTGCTATTGCCACTGCCACTGCCACTGCTACTGCCGCTGTCGGCTGCTTCATTCGACTGTTGCAAATTTGTTGTGAATTATTAAATTATACAAACATGATATGTATAATAATATGCAATAATTTGATAGCTTTAATCGTATTTGCATTTGTACGGGAAAGTTTCAATTTGAATAGCTACGATTGCGACCCATACACCGTCCACCGTACACCGTATACCGCACATTTTGACACGCCGCATGCTATATGCCTCTTTCGTTCTGAATTGGCAAACTGACGAAATTTGTGCGATGTTGCTGGCACACTGGGCGGTCGAATTATGAGTTATGCGTATATTGTCATAAAATTTTATGTGATTGACAATTACTTTATTATTATTACAATTTCTTTTTTTTTTTTTTAATTTTTTTCCCCCTTTTTTTATTGCTGTTATTGTTCTTAGCGTTTGTTGGCTGTGGATTAGGGATTGTAGACTACTGTTGGAAATGTTGAAATTGATATTGAATTTAGATACAAAATATGCGTGCCATTGGACCATTCGCACAGAAAGTTTTATTTTGCATACAAGTGTGCTTCTGTCTTCGTTTTCTTCTCCATTTTTAAATATTCATCTTCTTTCTTATAAATTATGCAGCCTAAACATATGCCGTATAATAACCGTATATTGGATTATAATTTGTCACTATTCGGCCAAATGGAAAGTACATCGTATATGTACATATGTGTTATGGCAACCGTGATGCGTGAAATCCTGTTCCGGCAGCTACGCGGGATATTTGTGCGCTCTGGCAGATACATACATACACGTACAGACAAATGTATCTGAAAGAAGGTGCAGTGTAATGGTTACTATATAGAGCTAGGAGTATACATAATGATAACTTACTTTTGATCGCATGTGGCACACTGCCTGACCAGCAGTTAGTTTCAGTGGTGACCTCTTGGCCTGGCCTAGGCGCGGCTAACGGCTTCTCGCATTACGTTTTTACGACTTGGATTTACTAACGTCTCGCGGCGGCAATTAGCTAAACTACACAGCCGCCAGCAGGCAGCCAGTCTAGCCGCACAGTAGCCCAGTAGCATTTAGCATAAAAAAAAAAATTAAGAAGAAGAATGAGAACTATACCAGTTTGATTTCATATTTTGCTCAGAATAATTTTTCTGTTATTTTATGTTATCGTTGTTATTATAGTGGTAGCGATGGTGTCGTTTTTTGTTTTTGTTATTTAATCCACAACTAATGACGGCATTCAAAATCTTTTAGCATGTTCGTGGTCCGTGGTCTATGGTCCTCGGTCCGGCCTCGGCCGTTGGTTAGTTATAAATTTGTCTGTCAACCTGCGCAGTTATCGATAACTGCGAATAAAACGAGCAACAAAGCAGTAAATAAAATACATCAGAGAAAAAAAAAAAAAAAAATAAATAAAATAGCAAAAAATAAAGAATAGCAAAAACCTGACGCTGGACTTTCAGAATCTTTTCGGCACATGCCGCCAACTGTCGCTTTATTGTCTTCCTGTCCTGTTGGCCTGTCTGTGTAAAACTTTGTTGTCCTTTCGTAACGTTTTGTTTTGCTTATTTTTTTGCTTTTGTTTCTCCCTTTACTTTTTGTTTTTTGGTCTTTGTATCGCTTGGACACTTTCTCTGCTAGCACGAATTAATGCCTCGCATTATTCACTTTCACATCTCAGGTTATATATTGCCTAAGGTTGGTTGTACAATCTACACGCATATACACCTACAACAACGCCACCATCACCTCCTCTCCATTATCTCCACCTTTAGTTATACTCATACTGGTGACTGTCCGACCAACCGACCGAATGGCAGATAGACAGACAGAGGTATGGACAGGCTGGCGGACTGTGAGAGAGAGAGAGAGAGAGAGAGAGAGAGCGTCGACAAGCGGGCATTGCGACGACATACCGACAGATATGCTTTCTTTATGGCTTCCGTGCGCCTGCCCGTTCCGTGAGTGCCATAAAGTCTAATCATAAAAATTCGCTGCCACTGCCACCGCTTCTCCTGCTGCTGCTGCTACGGCTTTGCCTGGACCTTAGCAACGCCATCAGCAGCATCTCCAATGGTAGCCGCCTGCTTGCCGCGCACAGCATCAGCATGCCATGCGTCGTCCTGTTTCCTGTTTCCTGCTTCTTCCCACGCCCATGCATATACGAATGTCAAAGGAAGCCAGACCAAACCAAGCCATGCCATGCCATGCTACGTTTGTGTACACTTTATGCTTTCATTTAATGCGCTCACGCAATTGTGCAATCAAATTGTATAAAATGTGAGAATACGAAATGTGGCAACGCCTGCCACCCAGCCCAGTTGCCCCCAAATGTCTGTGACTGCGACTACTGCGTTGCTTCGACTAAAATGAAGATATAATAACGCATTAAAGTTGGCATCCTTAAGCCGTGAAAATGTGCGAGAAAATTGCATTTGCCGGGGCGGCTTCCATTTTGCTTCATTCTTTTTTTTCTGACTCTCTCTCTCTTTCATTGTTCGTTTGTGTTTTTTCAACTTAATGCTGCCATTGCCGTTGTTGCCGCTTGTTGTAGTCGGAAATCGGTGGAAATCATCGTCTATACAAATTATAGAAAGCAACTGACTGCCATCATGCCTGCTATGCCATGCTATACCATGAGGCTGACAAGCATTAGGTTGCCTGCTTTGCCGCTTGGCAGCAGTATGACGCGGCGCGTATTCTATATATGTCAAAGCAAAGCAAATGGAAGTAAAGGAAACCAAAGCAAAGTGCACCCCTCTCCAAGTGCGACAAACACGGGCGAGGATTGCTAAGGATTGGAGCGGCGCGACGTTAGTCCCATAAGCATCCGCAGCTGGGCTGATTACTGTCGCCTAAACTCGCTGAATTTTAAAAGGAAAATCTTGTAAATATTGTGCACGCGTACATAGTCAAGTCGTAGATCGTTAAGTGTCATCATTTGTTGTTGCTGCCACCGCCATTTCCACTATTGTTGTTGATGTTGTTGTTATTATTGTTAACGCCTGCTAGTCTTTTGTGTGTCGTTTTTCATAATTCGATTTTTTTTAGTTGAGCATGCATGCCTGCTTACTGACTATATCGTAGCGTATTACCGTTAATCTCAGAAATTCTCAGTTGCCAATATTTCACGTCTATGCCCTCTTTTGTACCAAGCCATGCAGCAGTTGATGCAGCACCACACTTGACCTGGCCAGCACGTCTGCGAACTTGTTCACGCCATTTAGACAATACTGCTATGGATGGAGATGTCTTTTCCATTTGTGGCAAGCAGGACCAGGTAGTCGAGATGTCTGTGGACTTACGTGGAGTTTATTACGATAACTCAATCATCACTTATCTGCCAATTGACCGTTAAGCTTGTGGGCTTGCCCGTACTACTTATGATATGTGTGACAGCCAGCAGGAGTTTGGGAATTATTTTGCAAGAGAAGGATACCACGACTATAAGCTATAAGCACATATGAAATCGGTGGTGGTCTCTGAACCCCGATCCTAACAGCTCCTCCACCAAACATTTATATATGTATCAAAGAGATCCCGCCATTCTATTAGAGGTATTCCACATTGGTTGTGATTTGTGCTCGTTAATTTAACATTCAATCATTAGATATTACAAGCTGCTGATTCTAAGTTTAAACCCCGGCACTGGCGCAGCCTTTTTGCAGCCAATGAGAATTTTACTAGAATTCTCAGAACTCAAACATGAGCAGCCACTGATAGTTCTCTGCCTATTCCTACAAATAGACAAAAACAGCATTTTAATTAATATAGAATGGAAGATGCGCTTGGCAGGTTCCTCTGGTATTCAATAGACACAATGGCATCTTGCAGCAGTGGAGCCTAGCAGCTCATTTTGATGTCGTGATAGTCTGCTTTGGCGGAGAATTTGATGCTTAGTTGGATGCATATAAAGGCAGTGCGGCAGTTATGAGTTCGTTTAGGAGATGGTACTAAACTAATCGGCAGTTTGACGTTTATCGTTTGAGGTGTCCTAGAACCAATCTGAGAAACGATCGACCTGTTTATGCTCGCATTATATTATCTGGTTTCGCCGTCTGCGCTGTGGTGAATAGACAAAAAGCAGAATGAGTAATAATAGCAAAAATGCCGGGAGGTTAATGCCAATATTTCAAGTTAAGGCTCGTTGCGTCGTCTTGCGCTAGTAAAGAAGCCAAAGTTGAAGAAGTGAACGAAATAGAAGCAGCAGCAGCAACAGCATCACATGCAATGGCATTTCTTTCTTACTCGTATTTTTTGTTAGTTTTTATTTTCTTTTTTATTGTAGGGTCAGCGATTTCAATCATGCGTGAGTATAAAATTGTTTTTCAGAACTGGAGGCCATGACTGCAAGAAAAACTGAAACTGAGCTCAGCTAAAACGAACGATTTACGTTTTGACCTTATGATGTGCAGCTATTTTGTAAGCGGCAGTGTCAATGCTTATGCTTTTTTATATCTTATCGTATTCTGCTTTTCTGCTATTTCTTATTGTTGGTGTTGCTTTTGATGTGACTGTTGTTGTTGTTATTATTATTGTTACTTTACCAAACATTACATTCATGTTTTTTTATACTCTGTACCAAAAAATGGTAAAGGGTTTATTAAAGTTGTGAACATATATATATCAGGTAGAAAGATGCGTGGCAGACCCCACAAAGTATGTACATATAGCATCAGCATCGAATGCCTAATCATATATCTCATTATCTATATTGGTTCACTGTATCATATAGCTGCCAACAACATTTATTGAGAAAAAATTTTTTGTTTATTAAGATATCGTTACTAAATTTTGAATTTAATAATTTTAGGTAATATCCAATCATATACCTGAATATGATAAATATCGGTTTATTGTAATAAAAATGACTTCTACAAAGAAAAACTTTTTCTGTTTCTTAAGATATCGTTACATAATTAATGCAAAATATTAAAACAAAAAATAAAAATTTATTCAATTTTGGATTGGGTACAGGGTATTCTATAGCTGGATGCTCCCGATTATAACCCCTGCCTTTCTAGTTTTTTATTATTTTGTTCTAGTCATTATTATTGTGCGATAGGTGTTTTCGTTATCTTGATGCTATTGCTTTTGCCATTGTTGTTGTTAGTGTTGTACATTAGCTGTAGGTGACATCTTTGCTTGTAAAATACTTTGTGGACAATGCAGGGAGCAGATATCTTAAACTGTTGCTTGCGGCCAACACTTGGCTTAGCCTTAGAAATTTTTTCTACAAAAAAAAAAAAAATATATATATATATATATACATATATATATATATATACCAACAACAGTGTAAGGCGTTGTCAGATCCATCTGACGTTTACATCTTGATATTCTTGGAACGCATAGCACATGTCATCAGTCTCGCAGAACTATGATTAGATATTACTTAAAATCATTAAAACCCAAAATTTGGTAACGATATCTTAATAAACAAAAAAGTTTTTCACCGTAAATGTTGTTTTTCGGTCGATCGTTTCTATGGCAGCTATATGATATAGTAAACCGATATATATTATATTGAGATATATAATTGGGCATTAAAACTAAAACTGTTAAATCCAAAATTTGGTGAAGATATCTTGAAAAACAAAAGGGTTTTTGTTACTAAATGTGAGTTTTCACCCGATCGTTCCTATGGCAGCTATATGTTATTGGTCGAATATCGAAAAAAAAAATAAACTCATGCCTATGGATTGGGAGAGTCTTCGAGCCAAATTTGGTGGTTGTAGGTTTTACCGAGATCCGTTTGTTCATACACACGGACAGACAGACGGGCATGGCTAGATCGACTCACCTTTCGATGCTGGTCAAGAATATATATACTTTGTGGGGACTGCCACGCCTCCTTCTGCCCGGTATAAAAAAAAAACAAAAAAAAAAAAAAAACAGGAGACATGTCTTTAGACCTTTATGCAACTTTAGATTGTTAGTTAAGCTGTTGCTTTAGCTATATTAATTCAGTAGGGAATTTCGGTGATCCAAAAATGTTAAATTTATCAAACACATTACCTACTGTGTATACGCACAATTTGTCAATCCAATGCGTTTCTTAACAGAATTTTGACATTGTTCGAACAAATTCTATTAAAATTTTTATTTTTATCAACTGCATAACTGCGCTTTTAATACTTTTCGAAATGAAGTAGAAAAATCACATACTTATAGTTTGTCACCGAAATAGACGTGTTTAAGTTATGTTTGAAAAATTTATAAATAGTTTAGAGTAAGCTTACTTTAATTCAAAAAACAATATTGATGCAGAACAAAAGTTTTAAGCCTAATGGGATTCTTTCTCTCACAAAGATTATCCAGCCGTATGATTCAAAGTGGACATCCAAAATCAAAGAATTTGCCACAGTTAACGTTAGTCTTTCAACTGTGCAACCTACCATTTCTAGGGAGAACCATCTTAGAAGTCTGAAAAAAAAAAACAAAAAAATAAAAAAAAAATTTCGGAATGCTATTCGCATGCAGCAAAGACTCCAATTCGCAAAAGTTTTTATAACATGGACTGTACAAACTGATACTCGTTTTAAAGATTGGCGATCGGTCGTCTTTACCGATGGAAAACATTTTAATTTAGATGGCCCCATTGGATACATTAATGACTTGGCTAGTATTCTTCTGTTCTTGAAGCAGTCACATTTTTAGAATTATAATATCTAGGCAAGTTCCAAGAACCATGAAAAAATGTTTGTATACCTTTTATATAGGCCGTGGCATCGCCCGGTGCTCCTTGCATATGCATCAAAATTTCATCAATCTGCATCAAATAGTTTCAGAAATATCATCAATTTATTTTATCTTACATATGGGGGCGTGGCACTGGCCAATTTTACTATTCGTCTTGTTTCTCATAGTGCCCTTTACATATATATCCAATTTCATCCATCTACAGCAAAGTTTCAGAAATATGATCAGTTTACATTTTCTCTTACATATGGGAGCTTGGTACCGCCCACCTTTAATAAGCATCTTCTTTCACCCGGTGTCCCTAACAAATGTACAAAATATCAATCGTCTACTTAAAAAAGTATCAGAAATATGACGAATTTTGAAATTATCTTACATATGGGGTCATGATACCGCCCACCTTTAATAAGCATGTTATTTCTCCCCAGTCCCTTACGAATCTACCAAATATCAAGCATCTACATCAAATAGTTCCATAAATATGACAAATTTTGATTACATATGGAGGCGTGGCAATACACTCTTTCAATATGCATTTTATTTCTTTCCGTGTCCTTTATGCCAAATTTCATATAACTTATGTTTTCGTTTATGCGTTCCCAGGCAAGTACAGAACAATCCACCAAAGTTTTATCGCAATGGGACGACATAGAAGATTTTTAAGTTAGTAATCTTGAAATAGATTCAATGCTCGAATTGCTTAATAAGCATCGTTTTTATACCCTGTACCAAAAAATGGTAAAGGGTATATTAAAGATGTGCAAATGTATGTAACAGGCAGAAGGAGGCGTGGTAGACCCCACAAAGTATATATATTCTTGATCAGCATCGAAAGGCTAGTCGATCTAGCCATGTCCGTCTGTCAGTCTGTCCGTCTAACCGTCTGTCTGTCCGTCTGTATGAACAAACGGATCTCAGAAACGGTAAGACCTACAATCACCAAATTTGGCACGAAGACTCTCCCAATCCATAGGCATAACGAGTTTATTTTTTTTTTCGATATTCGACCTATAAGATATAGCTGCCATAGGAACAATCGGCCGAAAACCCACATTTAGTAACAAAAGCCCTTTTGTTTTTCAAGATATCTTCACCAAATTTTTAATTTAATAGTTGTTGCTCATACCAAAATACATATATATATATATACAATATTATATATATCGGTTTACTATATCATATAGCTGTCATAGGAACGATCGGCCGAAAAACAACATTTACTGAGAAAATCTTTTTTATTTGTAAGGATATCGTTACCAAATTTTAGATTTGACAGGTTTAAGCAATATCCAATTTTTCTCCTGAATATGATAAATATCGGTTTACTATAACATATAGCTGTCATAGGAACGATTGGCCGAAAAACAACATTTACTGAGAAAAACTTTTTTGTTTATTAAGATATCGTTACCAAATTTTGGGTTTAATGATTTTAAGTAATATCCAATTATACTCCTGAATATGATAAATATCGGTTTACTATAACATATAGCTATCATAGGAACGATCAGCCAAAAAGGGGCTTTTACTAAAAAAAAATATTTTTTTTTTGTTTTGGATTGGGTACAGGGTTTTCTATAGTCGGTTACACCCGACTATAGCCCTGCCTTTATAGTTCTATTTAAACGTTTTTTAATTATTTCACATATAAAATATGTATACAAAGTAGTTTCCATCGGAAGTGAAGGTGCGTCTATCCTATTGACGAGGAATTTATGTTTGTTTGTTAGCATTAGGCACATGTGAAAAAAATTATCTTTCGCTTTAAGACCGTCTACAATCGCATTAGGTAAGAGGAAAAGGGCGATAGAGAAAAGAGTATTAAATCCGAAATTTAGTAATGATGTCTTGAAAAAAAGGTTATGTTAGTAAATGTCGTTTTTCGGCCGATCGTTCCTATGCCATGTAAGTTAAAGTGAACCGATATATATCATATTCAAGCATACGATTGAATATTACTTAAAATTATAAAATCCAAAATTTGGTAGCGATATCTTAATAAACATCCTATGGCATCTTTATGATATAGAGAACTGATAAACAGAATATTTAGATTTATGATTGGACATAAGCTATAAATATTCAATCCGGAATTTGATAACGATATCTTATATATATACTTTGTGGGATCTTCCACGCCTCCTTCTGACCGTTACATATATTTGCACAACTTTAATATACCCTTAACATTTTTCGGTAGAGTGTATAAAAAAAAAACAATTTATAGAAGAGAGCAAAAGAAAACTAGAAAGGCAGGGCTATAGTCGGGCGTAACCGACTATAGAAAACCCTGTACCCAATCCACAACTGAATATATATTTTTTTTTGCTTTAATATTTTGTATTCAATTAGTAAGGATACCTCAAGAAAAAAAAAATTTTTTTAGTAAAATACATTTTTCGGCCGATTGTTCTTATGGCAGCTATATGTTATGGAAAACCGATATTTTTAATATTCGGGAATATGATTGGATATTACTTAAAATCATTAAACCCAAAATTGGGTACCGATATCTTAATAAACAAGAAAGTTTTTCTCAGTAAATGTTGTTTTTCGGCCGATCGTTCCTATGGCTGCTATATGATATAGTAAACCGATATATATAATATTGAGATATATAATTAGGCATTAACTAAAACTGTTAAATCCAAAATTTGGTGAAGTTCCTATGGCAGCTATGTGTTATAGGTCGAATATCGAAAAAAGAAAATAAACTCATTATGCCTATGGATTGGGAGAGTCTTCGTGCAAAATTTGGTGTTTGTAGGTCTTACCGTTTCCGAGATCCTTTTGTTCACACAGACAGACGGACATGGCTAGATCGACTCGCCTTTCGATGCTGATCAAGAATATATATACTTTGTGGGGTCTACCACGCCCCTTTCTGCCTGTTACATACATTTGCACAACTTTAATATACCCTTTACCATTTTTTGGTACAGGGTATAATAACAAACCTCGTATATTTTTTATGCTTTGTGTTCTATGTGTTAGGTTACATGAAAATACACACACTAACGCACAGCTGCCCAACGTATTGTTTCTTTACTATTGTATATGCCCACATGTATATACAAATTTTTGCATGAAAACCAATAGGCAAAATACTTAAGTGACTCACTGTACATATAGTTTTTTTTCTTATTTTTTTGTCACGCTCGCTTAGCTGCTAATGTAATGTAATACCTTTGTGTAGATGATGCTCGGAAAACGCTTGGCTATTGCATATTTCGTAATATTTTTGCAATTGTTCGCTCTTTTTACTTTGGTTGTTGTTATTGCTTTTTTGAATGTTTTTTAACTGGCGCGACAATGACGATAGTGACAGTAACAGCGTCAACGTCGACTGCAACATATCAGATGTCCGTGTAAGCCGGGTCTTTGATAATCGCATTTTCCAAAAAGCCTAAAAAATTCCAAAAATTATAGTAAAACACAAAAAATAATTTAAAAAAAAAAAAATGTTATAAAAACAAAATCGAACTCGAAAGTAAAAAAATGCTAGCATTGAGAAAATTTCGTTTACCGCAGAAACTACACGTGCAACAACAACAACAGTACTAAGTATTAAAAGAAGTGAATTTTCGATGATGATATTGACGATGTCAATGATGATGAGACGTCGACGATGGCAACAGCAGACCTAAAATTACTATTTGCGCGAATGAGTCCAAAAAGAGGCAAATGAGCGCAAGAAAAAATATACCAAACAATTATTTTTTTTTCTGCCTTTGCTTTTTACGGCCCCATGGCAAATACAACACATCTACACAAAAACATGACTTATGCACAGCTAAGTGGGAGAGCGTGTAGCACACACACACACACACACACACACACAAGCACACAGAGACTTACACACACACACACACACACATTTATTTGAGACTCATTTTAAGAGCTTGTAACGGGTAATGACATGAAGCGATTACGTAATGAGCTTTAAAATGCGAAATGCGAGCAAACTGAAAGCGCTAAAACCAAGCGCAACTTAGACGTTTTTGTTGTT
>JBAMBQ010003608.1:0-13596 GCA_037044495.1 Stegana nigrithorax
CATAAGTACGCATGTGTCAACTTGGCTACGCTTTGCTTTTATATATCAAATGCCTGGCTGACGCTCTGGCACTGATTTGCAAATTAATTTAGGTTCTTCTGTTTTTATTCTATAAAATTTTTTTTTTTTTGTTTTGGCAACTCATTGCAAAAAAATTATATTTTTTATAATTTTTCGTAACTCAACATATATATGCCTTATGGCTTAGGATCATGTATAAGCATTTAAGTCGTTTACTTGGTTTTTTTTTTTTTGCTGAAGTGTAACATTAAACGAGTTGCAGCAGCAGCGTAAAAATGAAATTAAAATTATGCCTTTTAATCTTAACCTATTTGATACGTATAAGTATTGTATAAGGCATATATATGTGATGCAATATTTTTTAGCCCAAAGGTAGAAACTAAGCTGCGATATTTTTTTGTTTTTTTTGTTTTTGCTTTCATTTGTGATTTATTTTGCTATTTGCTGTCGCTTTATGCAATTTATGCCGCATGCTGCCGCAGTCAAACAATTTTGCAAATTAAATATTTAATTTCATTTTATGAATGAAAAACTTTTGCAAATTGAATTTTCCAATATGACTTTGGCTATGAGTTTTACACAAACACACACAGAGACACACACACAAACACACAAACCCAAGCGCAACGTTAGGCAAAGCAATGCCAAACCACGGCCAGGCACTTATAGAAAAACTTTTGCACGTTGTGGCTATGCCAAATCATTTTTGTTATGCTGCGCGCATTCTTTGCTCAAGCACAAGCAATCGACCAATAAAAATTCTTGGCTACAAAGCATTTGCCAATAAGTTGTGCACGTTGTCAACAATCGAATCGATGCGAATCGAAGCAGCAGCAGCAGCAGCAGCAACAGCAAAGTAAGAATTTTTGCATATAAAAAAAAAAACAAAAAAAAAAAAAAAATTTGGTTTTATGTGGCTGCTGTTGCTTTTTATTTTACTTTACATATACGCAATGTAAAATGTAGCAGTCGTCGAGTCGTGGAGTCGCGGAGTCGGTTGAGCCGCGGCGTCGTCGATAGCAGCACAGAGACGACATTGTGCGGTGCAAAAGTTTTTCGCGTTTTACGCGCAAAGTCAACGTTGATTGTTTTAAAGTGCTTACGTATACGCAGCGTGCGACTGTTGCCCCTTGCATCCCTACACCCTCCCCCCCACCCACCAGCAATTGTAGAGTGTAGTTGGTAGTTGCTAGCATGGCAGCTTGGCAGGATGGCAGGATTGCAGGATATGAGGAGTCGGGTGTGTGCTGTAACTGCGCCAAAGCGCTGTGTCTAAAACTCTCATTCAAGTGTGCTTTACAACGTCGAAATAAGTTCAAGTGTTCAGTCGCTTAGTAAGCAACTGACTGAGTTTTCCCTACAATTGCTTGGCAATTCAGTTACTGCTGTGCGTCTTTTGTTCTAACATTTTCTTTTCTTTTTCTTTTTCCCTTTTTGCTTTTGCTACTTTGTTTTTGTGCTTTGAATTTGCATTTGCTTGCCTTTGTTTTTATTTTTCGTTATTATTATTGTTGTTGTTGTTGTTTTTGTTATGCTTAAAACTACTTGGTAAAGCATTCGATTTGTTTGCCAGCTATGCCAAGTTGCTGCTGCTGTTGTTGCTGCTGTTGTGCTGCTGCTGATGCTGCTGATGCTGCTGCTGCTACTGCAAATTCCTTCATTCATGCAAACAGATTCAGTTATGTAAAAATTTTTTCGCCGGAAATCGCTAGCATCGATAGCAGCAGTGTCTGTCCGGCACGTCGGCGTTCGATACGGTTTTTCATTGCAAATGACACTTTTGCAATTTATTTCCATTTCTTGGCTATTTGCTACAACGTTTACTCCCACTTCCTGCTGCAGTCACTATGGCCCGTCTTCGCCATTTGCTAGACGACTAGGCACGTTGCGTCTCGCTCACACTGCCACCCAGTCAGTTTGTCAGTCAGTTAGGCAGACCGGCAGTCAGCCTGCCTATGCGATACATATATATACGTATGTGTGTATGTGTGTCGATTTGTTTGTCGTGATTTGCATAAAAGAAAAAGCCAACCAAGTATAAAAATGCCAAAGCGAGAAAATTGTTAAAGTAAAAGCAAACGAAAAGAAAAACCAGCAAAACAGCAGAGCAATGCCAGAAATTTGTTACAGTGTATAACTTTTCTATTAAGTATTTTCCTACTATTTTCTATTGCTTTTACTTCAAGTCAACACTGTACACACACACACACACACACACACACACATACGTATCTGCATGTCTGTCGTCTGCCTTGTGTTACAGCCTTTTGTCGGCTTGTGGGTGGGGCGGAATCTAGCCACATTGCTGTCCATTGTCACGTGCCGGTGCTGCCAACAGCGCAGTTATCCTTTGTGCGTGCAGACGGTTCCTTTTTGGTTTTTCCTGTCTTTTTTTTTATTTTTGGTTGTTTTTGTTTTTTGTCTCTCGTTTTACTGCTCACTTTTCAATTCAATTTCAAGGTGCGCACAATCAATTTTAATACTGTAGGCACTGTCTTGCGCCTTGTAGACGTGTTTTATGGCAGACGTGTTTGTTTATTGTAATAAAAATGAAAACAAAAAATTGATAATAAAGAAAAACAGCTTTTCGCGCAATTGCGTTTATATTTTTTTTTGTTTTTGTTTTCTTAAAAAACTTTTGCCAAACGAAAATGCGCTTAGCATAAATGTATGTACATAAATATGAATGTACAGTTAGACCTCGCTTGGCACGGCCTCTTTTAGCGGAATCGCGGTCCGAAACGAAACCAAATTTGTTTATAAGTGTAAATTCAAAAAAATACAATACAATAGAAATCAGCACCGTCAGAAACTTAAGATTTAAAAAAATTCCAGAAATACTCGTAGATAAAAAATTTTGGTGGTTATAAATATAAACTTACATACCTATGTTTTCCTAATCTGTAGTCTCTAGCATTCAAGTTTTGTTTCATTTTATTTTTACCCATGACAGCTCAATAAGAAATGTATATCTTAACTCTATTTTTTTTTTTTTTTTTTTTTTAATTTGCCACAAAAAATTGGCAATTCAAATGAATTTAGATCCTTTGCGCAACTTTAACAAACTGCACAAGCAAAGCTTAAGTGAGAAATGGATTGGGTTGAAAAAGTGAAACTCATTTTTCCTTTTTTTTGCTTAGAAATTTTTGAAAACATAAATTCGCATTTTCCAGGCACATAACACACGTGTAAAGCGACTTCTACCTGTACTTGCATTTATGTGTTTGCTTTAAGCATTGCTAAATCATTTTTTCTTTCATTTGTTTTTCAATCTTTATTTTTTTTCTCTTTGCTTTTTACAAAATAATAAAAAAAAAACCAAACAATAATAATAATAATAACAACAACAAAAACAATGTTGCTGATGGCAAGAAACATAACCATAACCACAATGTAAGCGACAGCGACACCAAATATAAAATAGCTGAGAACGTGATTTGCGAAAGTGAATTTAAAACATGCGAACCAAAATCAAAAGACATTTCAAATATATTCACAGGCGTAGAAGCAAATAATAAATGAATACGTGAGATACACGCTGTGGCGCGTTTATGGCTGTGGCTTTTATTTATTGTATATATCTTGCAAATATACACAAACACGCACACACACATACACGCATATATGCATACATATAAAAAAAATTTATACGTATTCAATAACGCTGAAATGCAAATTTGCAAAAGTTTAAAATGGAAAGTGACAGCGAAATGGTTTCACACATAACGCGCCAACTGTCCGCAAATATTTCAAGAATGAGCATCTGTATTCGCATGTTAAACGTTTAACGAAAAAACATTTAAAACATAAAAAAAACAACAAAAACACACGTAAAATATGTCACACTCTGTGTCAATGTTAGCCAAAGGCACAAAAGCCGTTTTGTTGCACATGCAGTGTTTCCAACCGCAGACGCTTATTACCATAAATAGTTTGTATACATAATATAGTATAATATATATATAATAGCTAACTTAAACTTTACCGTGTGTCGGTAGCGTATGTTTTTAAACATGAACGTTTTAATTATTGATTAATTAATTTTCTTATATGCAACTCGGTGCAAGAATGTGATGAGCTTTCAACAAAAAAAAAGAAAATAACTTGCAATGACTTACATTGACATTGTGATTGGCAGACTTCAATGCTTTTCCGCAGTGCAAACTGACAGTGTTGGCTTAACAAATTCAACTGTTTGAGGGCCAAGGATTATAAACTTGACACAGTTTGACCACAAAGCTATGAAACTGTCATATAACATAGTAACAACAACAGCCAGAGCAATTTCAAAAAATTGCCCTGTTGACTAATAGACATTTAATTTAGCAATTTCGGTTAAGTATTCATTTATTTATGAAAAATTATCTGCTGCTGCTGCAGTATGTGACTAAAATTGCAGACCAATCAGGCAGGCGGCTTAACCCTTTTGCACGTGGCTCACCTAAGTATGCACGTTGATGCAGGCGAGTGTCTGTGTGCGTGCGTGTGTGTGTGTGTTTGTGTGTGCATGTGCTGTAGCCACAAGTCATAAATTTAAATTTAATTTCGTACACAGGCAGCGAAGAAAGTTCAGGCCACAGTAATTTACCGCACTTTCATGTGCATGTTCGTGTGCATGTTCGTGTTTGTGTTTCGTTTAAAACGAAATCGATCGATTGAGCAATAGCTTATATGCATAACGGCAACAGCGACGAGCACTGGAACACGAGCAAGCGACCAATAATAAAGGCAGCGACAACGGCAGAAGCCGAGGCATAGGCACTGTGCCTGCCTAGCAAAGGTAAAGGCTTTGCGCTGCGTTCATGGAGCTGATGGCGACGGCGATGGCTATGGCAACGCTGTGTGCCGCCGTGTGGTAAGCAATAAGTGTCTTGACCTTGTGCACGTACCGACATTCATTTTTAACTATGTATTTTTTTTTTTTCTGTTTTAATATTTCTTTGTGTTTTGCTGGTTTTTTTTCTGTTTCTGTAGTAAATTTTTTTTTATTTTTCATGTTTTGGTGGCTCAGCTTGTTCAGCGATTAGCGTTGCATGTTAACGCGGCAAGTAATGCACACGGTTTTAGTCTCGTATTGTGGCTAATTTTGAGCAGCGCAGACCTTTTTTGTTTCTTTTCTGTTGTTTTTTTTTTTTCTTTTTTTTTAAACAATATTAGTTGCGGTTGCTTCTTAAGGTTTCTTAAGGTTTCTCTATTGTGGCGCATTCGCACGGTGAATGAGTGACTGAGTGAGTGATTGCAGCGCAAGACATTAAATTGTACCAAAGTCGTGATTCAGCTAAAAATTTTAAGCTTTTCCTTTTTTTTTGTTGTCTTGTTTAGTTTTTTGTTTTTTTTCTTATTTTAATTTATATATAGTATATATATTTCTGTTTTGTTATTTGTGATTTCATTTTGTTATTGCTTTGCAATTTGTTTATTGTTTTCTCATTTATTATGATTATTATTTTGTTTTTTTTTTTGTTTTATTACTATTTGTGCTACATAGTTTTAATTTTGTTAGTTTGCTCTTAGCTGTGTTAATGTAATAAATTATCGCAATCTATTTGTATCTTAAGCATTGCCAACACGCGATTTTTGTATTACTCGCAGTACGCTTCATTGCCTCAAATGAAATTAATGAAGAGCAATTAAAGCTTCTTGTTGTTTCTTCTGCTTCTTCTTTTTTTTTTCGTTTTTTCTTCTTTATTTTCTGCTTCGTTCTTGCTACAATACTGACCCCTAGGCAAAACATCAATAGACTGCAATGACCTCTGTTCGCGCAAGGGTAGAAACGGAAAACAACTGACGGAGCAGCATTTAATGCTTGCGCTCTGTTCCATTGCTAGACCATTTACCAGTCTCTTGATTAGGCATCTTTAATAGGTAAAAGTATTATAAATCCTCTGCCGCATAACGGGGAAGTATATTTTTGTTTATTTGTTTGTTTGTTTTATGTTTAAGTTTCTCGAGCCCAAAGATTTGACTCGCACAGAAAACTTCAAAAGATGCCTTTGGGATTTGACAATAAGCAGTGCAGGCCAATCACACTAATGTATAAAATAAATGCACAGAACATGCTCGACAAGCAGAATTCAGTTTTTTTTTTTTTTTTTTTTTTGTTTTTTCATTGATATTACAGTTTTGAGTGTAAAGATTTGACTCCATTGACACTGCAAAATATGCTTAAGGGATTTGACAGCAGACAACCGTACATGCCAAGCACACTAATGCTTAAAATAAATGCACAGCACATGTACCTAATATTTTGCTTTACATTGTTTGTGAACCTGCCAGTTGCAATTACGAGACAGGGTCTAATCCAGATACTACGCACTTGGCTCCTCTGCCCGACATGAACACTGATTATGCAGTAATATCGAAGCAAAATTTTGGCGCTTAGGCTAAGTGACGTATTTAGCGATGACTGCAGCGTGGGCAGTTCTTGCCAGTATAAGCCTAGACTGTCTTTTTTTATAAATAAATTGCTACAGAAAGAGACAACTCAGCTATTATATATGTATGTATGTCACAGTTTAAAATTGCAAACCATATGCTTAAGTTTAACTGCAGGTACTTTCGTTTTTGTTAAAAAAGAAGTCTAATTGACTATTTAACCTTGAACTGCTTGACAGTCTGTTCCATTTGTAAAGTGGATTTTTATTTTTCTATTTTTTTATTTTCGCCTGTTTGTGAATTTTTTAACTCATTTGAATGTTTTCTGTATTTTTTGTTTTTTTTTTTTGTAGTTTGCTTGTGCTGCCCTACAACAATTGCGAACACACAATGCGCATTTAAAAGACACATAACATTAAGCATGCCCATGTGAAATTTTAAATTTTACAGCGTAGTTGTGTGAGCTGCAAACCAATTAAGAAAAAGAGAAATAGAAATAAAGAACGTGTAACAATTAAAATGTCGAAAAAAAAAGGGAATTAGAAGTATGCAATGTAATCAAATACATATACATATGTACATATGTATGTATGTATATGCGCGACTGTGTATGCTAAAATGTGTTTAGCATATGTGCGTCTGTCTGTCTGTCTGTGCAACTGTCTAGCTGTTCAAATGTTCAATTGTCTGACTGTCTGTCTGTTTATTTGTACGCTGCTGTTGTAAATCTACTGCAAAATGGCAACTGATGCGCAGACAAGTCATAATACATTATAGCAATGCATAAAACTTAATACTGATTGTGAGTTATAAGCGCACAGCAAGGCAGCGGTTTTAAGCAACAACAATAATAACAACAACAACAACACTACGAACAATAATAGCAACAACAAGCGCAACCGCAACGTCAAAAAGAAAACCACTAACATTAAAGGAAATTGACACGGAAATGGCAAACGTAAAATACAAAAACACGCACACACACACACACACACAGGCAGATATAAAACATGGTACAGTGTCCAGTTTGCTGTCGATAACAACAACTGCAGTAACTACAGCAACCATATAACACCAAAAGGCAACAACAAAAATGACGTTAACTACAATATGAAACATTGCTACGTAGTCATGTCGACTCTTGTTGTTGCCGCTGCCGTTGCTGCCGTTGCTGCCATTGCTGATAACAACATTTGGCTGTTGTCCTTCAAAATAAACTAAAAGTGCGACAACAAAAACCAAAACAAAACAAAAAAAAAATCCAAAAACAAAAACAGCAAAAAGCATAATAAAAAGTACAACAACACGGCCAGCACATCACGGCTTGAGTGCACACAAAAAGTGCTTACTTCATTACGCATAATTTCCGCTTGCCCAGGGGATGTACTGCTGCTGCCACCAGCCCTGCTACGGTTTCCCTAGCTGCTGCTGCTGCTGTTGCCCTTGCTGCTCTTGCTGCCCAGCAGCAGGAGCAGAGTTAACGCTTTGGCTATTTAGCAGTGAATGAACTATGCCAACTATGCGTCAGTGTTAGATACAGCTGCACAGGCAGACAGACTGACACGGACACACAGACAGATAGACAGACAGACAGACAGTCAGTCAGAGAGACGTAGTTAGAGACGGACAAGTAGCTGGATAGCTACGCGTATGTACGCGAAAAAATGAGGGTGGACGCCGTCGCATGCTTTAAGTAAATGCGAAAATTGACTGAAGTTTGTATTTGCATTGTTGTTGTTGTTGTTGTTGTTGTTGCTGTTGTTGCTGTCATTGCTGTTGTTACTGTTGTCCTTGTTGTTGTTTACTGCTTTTTGCCTTTGCATTTTGTGTTTATGGGATTTTGCTTGCTTTTTTTGTTTTCGTTTTTCTTTTTTCCTGTTTTGGGTCGAGAAAATTGTTTGGTGATTGAAGTCAACGATAAGCGCCGGCAAATTATGAGGGTGTTGTGGGCGCACACAAGACAAAAAAAACATATATATACAAAAAAAAACAAAAAAACCAAATAAGACAGTAAGAAGAAGAAGAAGAAGCAGCAGTAGCAGCTGAAATGTAGCTGATTTAGTTTGTGTTTGCTATAAATAAATTATGCCATTTAGATAAAGCAATGCTGGCACGAAAAAATTGAAGTGTTCATGCCGGCAACATAAATTTTTTAAAGGGCAACAAGCAAAAGCGGCATTGCTGCTAAACCCAAATTCAAGTCAATGGCATCGGCAACACTGACAACACTGGCACTGCTGCCATTGTAGCTACTCTCGTGCTGCGTATTGTATATATGTATGTGTGTGTGTGTGTGTGTGTGTGTGTGTACGTACGTACGTATGAAGGAATATAGCTGGCTGGCATCCGTATGCCATGAAACTGTACACCGCATGTGGTTACAAAAATTGCCGGGCTGCTTGGCGGCTTGGCTGCCTGGCTGCCTGGCTGCTTGACTGGCGCGGCTTAAGCCAGCGCGCATCAATGAAGCATGAAAAAGTGGGAAAGTGCATGGTAAGTAAGCAAGCAACAATACGAAATGAAAAGCTAAACATGCAAATAAAAGTAAAACCACACGCAGCGACAACAACAACAGCAACAACAACAACAATGACAGTGCCAACGACGACAACGCAAACGACTTGGGGCACGAGAAAAACGGCACCAAGCAGTCAGCACAGCTGCTGCCGCTGCGACCGCAGCAGTTGTCTTAAAAGCTGCCGCGTGCAGGAGGCAGCACTGTAGTAGCGCATTAGTAAAATGTGAAAAATAACTGCATATAGCTTAAGCATGTAGTACAGCTGCAAGTTTTGCATAAGAAAAACAAAACAAAAAACAAGAAACAAATAAAATGAAAATGAGTTGCGTTCGTTGTCGTACGACATTTCTGCTCGCTGCGCGTCTGGCTGATGCTGCTGATGCTGCTGCTGCTCATTGTTATTTGAAGATGCACAACCTTAGCTTGCATGCACACACACAGTCAGACTGACACACACACACACACACACACACACGCAGTTGCGCTGGGTTGAAGTTACAGCAAAAGTATCTTTTGCGCCAAGACAATGAAAATCTGCGCAGAGAAAGTTTCTTAGCGCTGAGGTTTTGTCGTTTGGTTTTGCTTTTGCTTGCTGCCTTTTTATTTTGTTTTTTCTTCTATTTTTTGCTTTTGTTTCTTATTTCTTTTTTTTTTTTCTTAGTAGTTATTATAGCAAATTATTTGTTTTGACTTTGCTATTGTTTTGTGTGTATCTGTCTTACTTTTTTTTCTATATATAAAATTTTTTTTTTTGCATTTTACTTGCGCTTTTTTTTTTTGTCTTTTCCTTTTGCTTTTCGCCGTTTTTAGACAGTCTTTACTATACAGCTGCGTTAAATTATGCCTTTGGCTTTGTTCGCGCGTTTGTTACTTTTTGACGCTGTTGTGTCTTTTAATTTTTCCCTATTTTTTTCTTTTCTTTTTTTTTTTTTTGAGTTGTGTTTGTGTGTTGTTTTGTTTTGGTTTGCCAACAACAACTAATTATAATGTATTTGTGTAATTCAAATTTTTGAAAGTTGTTTTAAGCGCAGATTTATATTAATATTGTGCATATAACACTTTTAATTATAACTTATTGTGTAAATTAATCAAAAGTAAAATTATTATGCAAAACCTTTGACTGTCAACATGTGTAGCTTAAAATGCTGGCAAAGCTGAAGCAACAACAACAACGGCAACAGCAATGGCAACGGCAACGGCTGCTGCTGCTGCTGCTGCATCATGGCTAGCATGTGTCGTATCTGCCAGCAGACAAGCGGCAAAATGTTTTTCGTTAGCTTTAAGTCGCAGCTGGCGTTTATGTGTGCTATATGAATGTACGTATGTACATATGTATGTATGTATGTATGTATTTATGCGTGTAGCAACAATTACTTGTGCACATCCTGTTTTTCATTGTTATCGTCTGCTGTTGAAAGGCTTATCGCTAAGTTAAATAACAACGGCAGCAGCAGTAGCAGCAACAATAATAATAATAATAACATTGTTACAACGCAATTGGCGTCAAATAAAAGGATTGTGCTGTATAAATACTTTGTTTTCATTATCAAATAAGCAGCACAAAGACAACTGAGTTGACAATAATAACAACAACAACAGCAGTAACAACAACAACAATAGCATATAAAAAGATACGCATATATGGCACATGTTTTATGACACTTGCAGTACGCACATACATACATACATACGTGCGCACATGCTTATAACTAGCTACAACAATGTACGCATGATATGTACATGCTACTTACATGCATACATGTACACTCACACACAACTGCGCATAATGACGCATAAATTTTTATGCAACATAAACAACAAACAATAAATATTTTATTGCGTTTCGCACAAGTCGCTCTTCAATTAATGTCTCATACGCTACTTTTATAGCTGCCGTCGGCATTTATGTCCGTACAACTGTATGTACGTATCTACAATATATTTGTCATTATATGCATGCATACATATAATTAATTAAACGGCATATCAAGGCAACAACAAAAGCCTTTTTGTTGCAAAACAAGGCAAAACAAAGCAAAACAGACAACACTCAGCGCATGCAAGTCGCCCAATTTATTTCATTGTCAAAAGGCATACAAAAAAAAAAAAAAACAACAACAATAATAATAAAGAAAAAAATTAAACGACAACAAAAATTTAGCACCTAAACCGCTACACTACGCATTTGCTATGCAAACGGATCAATGACTGTCAAGCAGAACAACAACAAAAACAACAGCGTGAGAGCGCATCTGCAATACACGCAGTAATTACATTGACAACAATGCAATTTACAACTACACGCAAACACAATTACGCCGCTCGCTGCGCTCTCCTATGCTCTTTAACTAGATCTGCTACGCGACGAGAGAGCGCGCTGCAGTGGGCAGTGTGCACGTACGATATGCGTCTGTTGACATTTTTACGCTCTTATTTTACCTTTGTTTTCTTTTTTTTTGCGTTTTGTGCGGTTTGCCAGATTTACTTTTTTACTTCATTTATTTGCGCTTTTTTGTGATTTTGCGCGGCCGCATGTTGTTTGCTCTCAATTTATTCTTTATTGCAATGGCCCTGCCTAATGCTGCATGCGCCTGCTGCTATTGCACGTTTGCATGTTGACATTTTATTTAAATGTTTTAGTACTCACATTTCAATTGCGCTTTACATTTCATTCGATTTCGAACAAAAAAAAAGAAAATTTCAATAGAAATTGTGCTGTTAAGTCGTTAAAAATTTATAGCAGATTTAGGCATTAGACTGCAGGGGTTTTTATTTGTTTGTTTATACGCTTTTTGTTTTTTTGTATTTTTCGTTTGTCATGCTGCTATTTAATTTGTTTAATTAAAAGCAAGTTAAGCCAAAGTTGTGGTCACAAATGTGCACTGTGGTCAGTTGACCACACACAATATTTAACTTATGCATAATGCAAAGTAATGTTTGCTTAGTCCAAGGCACTTGGCCTGCTGTGGCTATGGCAGCAATGTCTGCTTTGATTGTTTGCTAACTCCCACAAGGTTGGCGAAAAGTTAAAAAAAAAAAAAAGCTGTTCAAGTTGACGTAGGCACATGAAGGCATGCATACACACACAAACACAGACAATGTATACAATGGCCAGCTATAATATATAGAAATAAAACTTTCAACAAAATATGTGTAAGAAATGTGTTTTATTTAAAACTACTTTGCCATAGCTGACATAGTTATGCAAAATAAACCATGACAAAAAAAAAACATTTTGATTTTCTCTCAAATGCCATTTATAAGGTTTAAGAAATAGCACACCCACATGCATATATTTAAAAACATTTCTCATTTATTATTTTTGAAGATTTGGCAAACTTTCACTTAAATCATTAAAAACAAGTTCGCCAAAAACAAAAAAAAAAAAAAAACAGAAATCAAAAAATTATAAAAAAAATGACAGCATGCGGCGGCTCATAAAAGCTACAATTATTAAAAATGCGCATGGAATAGTAACGACAGCAAAAGACTACAAAGACTTGTGTTAAATGAAGCCTTATACAAATTGTAGCAGTCTGTATAAAGTTTCGTAATACATATAAGCAAGACCCAATTTAAGCTGTTTGCGCACTGTATTTGGCGCACGTCGATTTGCACGCCTACAACTGTGTCAGCGAATATCATAAAGTGGTCAAACAAAAATGCACAATTTTAGACAAGTCGCCGCATAAATTGTTTCACAAATTGTTAACAAAAAAAAAAAAAACGTCTAAAAAATCAAACAAAAAAGAAAACATAAAACACAAAACAAATTGAAACAAACGTTTTAAAATATATATATATATATTTAAAAAAAAAAAAATAAAAAAAAAAAAATAAAATAAAAACACATTGTAGTGAAAAAAGCAATTCGCGCAGTGTGTCTAATTTGGCAAGCAGTCGGTTGTGTATGCAAATTAAGGCAAATGCTTAAATAAAGTTCAAAGTATCAATGGCTGCAATGGCAGCAGCAGACACATTAGCAAGCCAGCCAAGAGCAAAAAATGAAAAACACAAAATTAAATAAAAAAGATACTCGCATATGAGTGGCCAGCCATGTGCCTGTGGCTGACTCAACCGCAACAGTTTCAGGCAGCAACCGACTCGCGCTGTACGCGTTGCGGAAACCACACAATGTAGTAATTTATAAACCTTTGTTACAAACCGCTAAAATATTGTATATAAAAAAAAAAAAAAAACAAATACCAAAAAACACAAAAAAAACATTTATGTTTTTATTTTTATTTTTAAAGAATTTACGCGCATCTTTGTTTATGCAGCGTGTTTGACTGGCTTTGCCTTTGCTCTTGGCTTGAGGCTTGCATTATGCAGAATGGCATTGAGCAGCTTTATGTGCAAGTTTAAGTTTTCATCATCAAGCTACCCGCAGCTACACACACACACACACACACACACACATGCATACATACACAGTTAGTTAGTGTATGCAAGATTTCATTAAATATATGTCATTAGGTGCACGCAAGTTGCACAAAAAAAAAAAAAAAAACAAGGAAAAAAAAAACAAAAAAAATATTTATTAAAAAAAAAAGAGGCAAAAAAGAAGCATAGCATAGTATAAGCCGAAAATAAACCGATTCTAGTCAAGTACGTACGCGTCTTTCACGTTTCTCAAGGCCAGTTGCTAACATTTCAATTTTGAACAGTCATTTGTAGCAAAC
>JBAMBQ010003609.1:0-13348 GCA_037044495.1 Stegana nigrithorax
ACTTCATGTAAGAGCTTATTGTAGTTATTATTAGATTGTTTCTAACTAAACCTTAATATATATAAGTTTATATTTTTTTTATATACATATAATAATATATTTTTTGTACGAATGTATGTATGCATTCGTATGTATGCAAAAGTATTTACACATATCTAAAATAATCTTACTTTTTTTAATGTTTGAATTATTGTTGCTTTTGCCGATGATGTCAGTGTCGTCCGCTGTTGTTGTTGTTGTTCATGTTTTTATTTTTTTTTAGTGACGGACTGCTTCGTGTTATATACAAAATTTCTTTGTTTGGGAATTAAAGTTGTGAGCGTTTGGTTTTTATTTTGAATTTGTAGTTTTGCAAAATATAAACATTTAGGATTTTGACTTCAATTTTTATAACAAATGTATTTATTTATCGTATTTACAACATATGTCATTAATTTTTAATTAATTACACAGTCATATTTTCCTTGTTTTTCAGTAAAAAATTATGCATTCATAACTATTTTTGATTTATTTGTTTTATAAATTAATATCTACACCACGATCAACTAGGTAAATTTTTGTACAATACTTTCCGTATAAAGACGTGTAATAATAGTCAACAAGAGTTTTTTAATATTTTAAAACATATTTAGTATAATTATTGACACTTGTTATGTTAATACGGTTGATTTATTTACTCTTAGTTAAGTTAGTTTGCTGCCTGCAGTTATTACGAGTATTTAAAAAAATTCAGTATTATGAGAGTTGCGACCGCCGAGACGCATAAACGAAAACACAAAACTTTTATTAGGTGCACAAAAAACGAAATCCAAGTAAAATTTATTCAAAACAAAAACATTTAAAAGAACAAGAAAAAAAATAAATAGATGTATTCGCTTAGAAATGTTGTACCCTGTTGTTATGGTTTTAAGGTTAATATTTTTTCTTCTTTATTAATAATTTATGTGTTTGTTTTTGTTGTATGTAAATTCTTGTCACTGTTTGAAATCAAGAAAAAAAAAATTTTTTTATGTTGCGCACTCGAAGCTGCTCTCGACGTTAAGTTGCTTACGGTTAGGAACGTTTTTGGACACTAAACGTTGAGAGAGTTAAAAAATGTTTCGATACAGTCGTCCGACGCGGACTCAGTTTCGGTTCACTCTTCGTTGCTTAAAAAACGCTCAACAGCAACAGCAACACAATGTGAAGAGGATGACGGCAAAGAAGTACGACGAAAAACTGCCGAAATTTTGTTGAATGAATGTCGTCGGCCGCCTAGCATAGCGCGATTTCGGCAGCGATGCGTACAAACAAAACCAAAAACAAACAAACAAATGGAAAAAAAAGATTAAGAGAGGCACCAAAAGATATTGACCAAGCAGCAGTGCAAGACTTAAATGAGAGCAACAGCATGCAGCAGAGAGCGCAAAAAATAACTAAGCTCTTAGCAGGAAAGTAGAAAAATAAATAAACATATAAATATATATTTATGTCTGTATGTAATAACACATATACATATTAAGTGCAAATATTTGCTATATGTTTATATTTAAATATAGAATATATATAACAATTGCGCTTGTGTTTGCGTGTGTTTTGTACTACCATTTGCTGAAAAAATATTTTATGGCTGCAGCAAAGGGCATTGAGTGAGAGAGTGCTGACTAGTCAAATAATCGAGTGGGCATATTCTTATTCTTGAGCATAGAAGTTTTGAGCCTAGGGGCGAATATACTGTGGCATATTACTGAAATGTTTCATAGACACGTCAAAATATTTTTTCGTTTTTTTTTTCAAATTAACTTAAAATGTTATTTACATATGTATTTTCACTTAAAACTAAAATAAAATAATAAAGAAAAATAATTTTTAGTGTCAACCGAAGAAGAAGAATGTGCATATGTATGTTGGTACATACATATGTATGTAATTTATGGCGGGCAGTGTAAATTGTCCATGCTTAAAAAGCACGCTTGCTAAAATTTAATTTTTTAAAGATTTTATAAAATTTGGTGGAAGAAGAGATAAAGATATCAGTATAAGTTTAAATACCAATTCCTAAAAATGAAGAACTGAATTTAATACTCTTGTTATTGAAATGTCTTTCCAAAAAAACGAAAAAAACAAATACAGTGAGTTAAAAAAGTATTAGCACAGCCTATGTCTTTAAGGAAATGTGTGATCTACTAACTGTCCGGCGACTGATGAGGTATTTTTTAATTATTGGCAGTGGTAGAAGCTATTCCGTTAGCGTGGACGCTTAGAGACTGTTATTTAAGCCAAGGGAAGTCAAGTCAAGTACCAGAGGTCCAAAATTCGACCTGTAATACCTTGTTTCGACTTTTTCTTCTTCTTGTATTTTCAGTTGGTTGTGAGGTAACGGAACATTTTTGGGTGCATTATATTTTTAATTAACTAATCTTACTAACTGCATCTTAAATACACAGGGTGTGCCCATAGTTTTTTGACTCACTGTATATGTATGTATATATGTAAACTAACGAAAGCTGCAGTTATAAAGGTTCAGCTTTTTTGAAAAGCTAAACTTATAAAGGCTACCATGGAATTTTTTGTAATTTTTCAAACAGTTGCAGTAATTGCGGTTACTGACAACATACTGTATATGTAATTACATATGTATGTGTTGCATGTTAAATAAAGGCGCACCAGAAAAACAAACAACTATAACTGCAGGAACGCGAAGAACAGTCACAGTCGCGATGAGCCTTAAATACTTATTAAAAAATTTCGATTCATTTGTAATCCCTCTTTCACTCACTCATTTACTTACACACTCACATTTGAAATGGCTGCCACATTTGTTTAATGTTGAACGTAACAGCCTAAAGGGTTCATAGTGATCATGACATGACCAAAATAATAATAACTGCTACCAAGTAAAGCGTTGTTCATACACAGCTACAAAATGAGTTTGTCGGCACTGGCTTTCGTCTGTCTCGTTTTAATCATTATTTTGTACTCAGAATATACTTACTTTGTACTCAGCAAATACTTTGTAGTCAGCAAATACTTCTGCATTGCCTTGACGGCATTTCGTTTCAAAATGTTAGCAGTCGAAATGCGAGCAGCGACTGAATGCAGAAGCTGCGTGCGTGCCTTTGGCCGTCCGGTCATTACACATGTGCGTACGCAGCCAGAACCATAAAAAAACAAAAAAAAACTTATAATTAGCAACCAGTGCATCGTTTCTACATTTACGCACGACGAAAGAGTTGACATTTCGTTGTGATGGCTCTTTTTGAATATTTCTATTTTTCTGTGTGCGCACAGGAAGGTCGAGTGTGGTTCGCCATTCTGCGATGCACACACACTTTTGTTTTTTTATACCCTGTACCAAAAAACGGTAAACGGCATATTAAAGTAGTGCAATGTATGTAACAGGCAGAAAGAAGCGTGGAAGACCCCACAAAGTATATATACATACTTGATCAGCATCGAAAGGCTAGTCGATCTAGCAATGTCCGTCTGTCTCTCTGTATAAACGGACGGATCTCGGAGTGCAGGGCATTCTATAGTCGAATGCGCACGACTGTAGCCCTTTGCCATTCTAATTTGCCATTGCAAATGTAGAGTCGATGCACTGATTGTTAATTACGGGTTTTTTTTTGTTTTTTATGGATTTTGTTGCGTACGCACAGGCACACAGCTTCTGCACTCAGTTGCTGCTCGCGTTTTGATTGCTAAAAGTTTCAAAGGACGTGCCGTCATGGCAATGGAGCAGTATTTGCTGAGTACAAAGTATGGTTAAATGGAGTACGAAATAAGTATAAAAACAAGTCCAACGATGTTTGCAATATTCAAAAGCCAGTGCCGATACACTCATTTTGCAGCTGCGTGTGAACAAGGCATAAGTTCAGCATCGGGATAGCAGCCCGCTGCCGCATGCCTTGAGCTCAACCTTCATTCACACACACACACACACACACATGTGCTGCTCAATAAAAAAAAAAAAAATAAAATAAACGTACATAAGTATATGAACGAGTTTGTCGGTTGTGACTAAAGTTCGCGTCTGCATAGCATACATGTGTATATTATGTACACATGCGTCCACATACGTATAGTATGCTCATATGTACGTTTATAGAAAGGATAAGTTACAGTCGAAGTCGTCATATTCTTCTGCACAAATTTAGGAAAAGGAAGTGAACAGCAGCAACAACAACGCAAGCTGTTGAAATGAACGAATACTTTGAAAAGTATGTATGTATGTAAATGCGCACTAACACATGCTTTCGCTGTTACTGTTGGCCTGCTGTTAAAGATCTTTTTAATCAGACTATGTGCACTGAACACAAAGGCTGAATTAATGCTTGTATAAACACTCGTATGTACAAATCTATATGTATATGTTCATAACAAATTTAAAAAAAATTCTAATTAATTATATTATATTAGATAATGAGCTCAGCTCACTGTCTGCGTAACTAACTATCTAACTGTGCAACTTTATAATAATTGCTTTTGTTGCTTAAGAAGTAAATGTTTTGGAATTGTATAATATAGTTTCATTGAAACCAAACAATAAAAATAAACCACTGGTCTTTCATACTCATTAATAAATTTCTGAATTTGTGCAAATGCTTTGTTTTTGAATTTATTATTATTTAATATGACATGGCAGCACTGCCTAAAAGATGTTCGGCGTAGCAACTGGGCAAACAGGTTCAAGTGGAACAAGCTCTTTAGTCCTTAATCACTAATTTGTTGCGGCAATGCGTGAACGTAAACAACCCTTAATATCAATAACTTAAAATATATCTATTTATCCACAACTATACATATGTATGTATGTATATATGTATGTATGTATGTATGTTTGTATGCAAGTAACCTACATACACGTAAGTCATGGTTTTACACGTAGAAGCAACATTATTTTCGAATTTTTTTAGCCTTTCTTGTTTTTTTCATTTTTCGCAGACGTTGTGGTACCGCATTTAAAAACATAAGGATATGCGACTCTAGGCCTTGTGGGGCTTAGCGGCAATGTTGACTGACTAGCTGTGAGAAAGTGATGAATACACTAGCCCAGAGATCGGACTTAAGTCCCGTCAAAAATTTGTGGCTTCATCAGAGGGGCACCAAGAAGTCCACACAGCACTTAAAACTCTATTGTTGGAAGAGTGGCATAAGATACCGACTTTATGATGCTCAAAAAGTGAAAAAATTAGAAATAACTAAAATATTCTAAAAAAGTGTAAAGCACAGCATAGTAATTGACAAATGAGCCGATCCTTGCTGTTTGCAAGGACGAACAAAAAAGCTTTTGAGCAAACCCACATAGATGGAAAATTGAGTTATTTCTGTTGTTTTTCTTTCGTTGCATTGAAATTTCACTTTATTTATATATAATAAATAAAAAAAAAATTCGAAAGAAAAAAGTATAATTTTTTTTGGGTATGAAATGGAAACTGCATTTTTTTTTAATCTGCAAACTCATTTTTGACAGGCTGTATTTGGTAATAAAGAGTCTTGTGAATTCTGCGTTTGAATTTGATGAAAATGTTGCCTAACTTAGAAGTTATACCTGAACTTTCCTTTGAAAGGGTGCACGAAGTAAGCTCTGAGCCACTTTATGTACTACGTTATGTAAAGTGCATCGCATGCATGCTGTGATTGCTCACTGAGCTACAATATGTTACTTGCCTACACTGCAATTCAAACGCCAGAACATGCGCACGAGCCGCTGCGCGTGAGTTTTTTTTGCAATACAACTGACGGCAACCGCCCACGTTGCGAACAGAAATCAAAGCATACCAATAAAATGCATTGTATGCATATACATACATACATACATGCAAATGTATGTACATTTGTTGTGCAGGACACTATGAGTGCCGCAGATTACACACCAACGAGACGAGTGATTGCAATGAAAACAACAAAACGCACAAAAACAATAAAAACAAAAAAAAAAAAAATAAAAAATCGCAGCATACATTACAAGGGGCGTTTTATATGCAAAGAAAGAAAAAAAAATAAAATAAAGAAATAAAAATAAATAATAAAACTGCTGCCCTTTTTGTATGCACCAAAGCTGCAAGCGACAGGTTACAATGTGCGAAGAGCGAGTACATAACAGTATATGCCGAAAGGGTTAACGACACGCACACGAACGACGCAATGCATATCCTGTCTGCGTGCTGCAACAAATCAAAAGTCAACGCTGAGTGTGAAATTTAAATTTACGAGAGCAAGAATGAAGTGCGCTAGGGTCGGCAGCGGGAACGCAACGGCAGGGGCAGAGGCAGAGGCACACGCATTCATCCACATAGACGGGGTGCTATTGCACTTCAGTGTGCATTCTATAGAAGGCTTTTCTGCTCAGGTCAAAGCATAAGCACATACTCAACATAAATGCAGAAGCGAACAAGCGATAGAAAATGGCGCGCACTGCAGCCAACCGAAAGCTGAGCTGAGCCGATTCGATCACGAACTAAGTCGATTTGAAATCCGTGTGCCGGTGGTTCACAGATAGATTAGTTGCATGTAATTTGCTGCATATGGCGTATACGCAAGGACAAATGCAATGCACGACTGCCTGGAATAGGCAAGTGCGGGTGTTCGGGTGCTCGGGTGACTTGCATGATGCGTATTGTGTTCGCCCATTGGCAAGTTCTAAAATGCATCGAATGAGCGCAATGCAATGCATATAACATAGAGAACCTCCCAAACGCAACATATCAAAAAATAATTAATAAAAAATATATATGAACATAAACGTATATGTACGAGTATACGTACAATATAATATATATATGTGCAAATGGACACACCAGGAGCATCTCTACACTGAAGGATATTTTTCCTTTGCTTATCTCTTCCACAAATCCACTCGAACGTGTGGCGTTGACTACTTGTGTATTTTGAATGTAATGTGTAGGTTTCTTATTGTCTACAGTGGGGAAGGACGAAGTGAAGCACAGTGTGTGGCAAACCAGTTCATAGACGCCTATTTAATACCTGGGATTGTGAACTAAAACGACTGGCACGAGCTTTGAATGGCATTTTAACAATGCGAATCAACAAATCTAAAAATACGAATAGAAAACACAAATCAAATGAAAATCAATAATGTAAAATGAAAACCAAGAAATCTATATATGTAAATAAGAATGTTCGACTGTGTGTCTGTTTTTCCAATACTTGTACGTATACGCTACAAGATTAGTAGTCACGGGAATGAAAAGTGAAACGTAAAAAATGGCAGCAAAGAGAAGAGACTAGAGCCGCTTAACCATTTAAATCATAATGTTAATAGTGCGTTAGAACTATAGATTGGAAAAAGTGGACAGCTATATAGTTGTGCTTGGCATCCCGCATACCGCTCAAAAAGCACATTTTTTAATCTGTCAATGATATGGAACGGGCCAAAAGATATCAGACTTTCTTGGCATCATCATGCATCAACAAATGCATTATGATAGAAGTTCTGTGAGATTTTGTGTGATACACAAAATATTAAGTGCTATGAGAGGCTATAATCTTCTTAAGCAAGAAAAAATTGAGGATCCTAACGGACTTCCTTGCAGGTCACTGCAGGCTAGAAAAACATTTATTCATCCTTGGTCTTTCCGATACTGATAAATGTCGACACTTCAATGATATTATGTTACGGCCGACGAAATCCCGACATAAAACCCAAATTCATGCTTCTCCTTCTGCAAGACATCGGGCTCATGAAGATACCCTAACTATCGAAAGCCAAAGGTGAGTACAATAAATCTACAGAGATCGCAGTACCAAATTGTCTGAAAAAAACTCATCTCTCAGATCTCTCAGATGAAAAGGCAATGACGGGTCGCCAGTAAAATGATTGGGCATAATGAGAAGGGGGGTCAATGCGGCACTATCGACAGTTGTATACGTTAAGTAAAGCTAATCTTGAAATACATACATAAGACCTAAGAGCAAATTTTAATTACATTAAATTATAAAATTTACACACGAGGTTCCCCCTCGTAAAATAGCAATAAAATAGCAATGCAATTAATATTTGGGAAGCTGTGCAAGTTCGCGCATACATAGATGGCTGGAGTGAAAGACGCGTGCCTTGAACTAATTGCAGTTAAACTTTCATAAAACGAATTTGAATATTACGGACCAACTGGGGCAGAAGTAGCTCGTGAAGAGTACATTGTACACGACTTCAATGAATACCTTGAATGGGTTTACACGAGTGCATTTTAGAATTTCAAGTGTCCCCACCAAAAAGGATGACGCGAAAGTCATATGCTTTGTGGGCGAACCAGGTTATGGTTTGTCGCACTATTGGAAAATTACGTACTATATTTTCACGAGTATGTGCAGCAAATTGGAATGAACCTTGATCAACAAAGATTTGAGAATTTATAGAATCGGTTACAATGATTTAATATCATGTTATTAAAAACGCTGTTGAAGAACGAAAAATTATTAAGAACCTTTTTATTTTTATAAACACGTGCTACCAAATTTTTTCGCTTACTCACTTCTTCAGAGATGTTGAAGGTTTCATGTACTGAAAGCAACCAAATTGAACTTGCTGTTGTGTTTTTTGACAAACCATCCAAGACTTTCACTTTAATGCAAATGGCTGAACCATTGTTGTTGTTGTTTCCAAAGTTTTACTGTATTCTGAACTAATTTTGACAACTAAGCCAGAGAGTGTTGACTACACTGCTGAACTGTCTTTCGGATTTAGAGGAGTACCATACTACTTAGTGCTCCAACAGTACCTCTCTCTCTTACGGTACATGAGGGAACAGTGCAACCGAAAATAATGAAAGGTGACAGCACTTGCAAAAATATGCATTTGCATGAATTGTATGAAGAGAAATAATTTTTGTTTTTTTTTTTTATCTCGTGGTACTTACAGTTCTGCGTTCCAAAACCATATATTGTTTGTATTATATGGAAAGATTTTCTGCGGTTTTGTCGTTTTTTAGATGAGTGTCTCACTGGAACTGGCGTTGTTGCAGGCATTAAAGTTATCCCAAAAAAAAAAGAAGAAAGTTTGAAAATCCTTTAATATTTTATCTTTTTGTTCGCTTGTTAAGAAAATATGCAAGTTGCGATTGTTTGTTGTTGACATTAGCGAACATATATTATTTATATATATACATATATGTATATAATATATATACATATAAATATTTTTAGATACATATACACTAGGTGCTCGATTATATGAACACTCGATTATGCGAACATCCAATTATGCGAACAATTTTTATACAGCAGAGGCTCTTTCTGGTTCCCTCTTTAGAATCTGATGTATAAAAATTGTTCGCATAATCGGATGTTCACATAATCGGATGTTCATATATTCGAGCATGTACTGTATATGTAAATATTTTAATCGTTTTTTATATCTTTTTGTTTTGTTTTAATAATTTATTAATGTTTTTTTTTTTATTTTTTTTTTATTTTAACCGAAGACGAAGTAAAATTTTTGATTTAAAAAATACAAATACCAAACAAAATGCCAGAGAATAACAACAAAAATACTTTGATTGTCAAGTAAAAGCGAGATAGAGAGCTTGACAGTTGCTTCAAGCAGCACAAAAAAAAATTGAAAATTCTTAGCCTACCCAGTGCAAGTAAAAATAAAGTTATTCTGTATGTATCTGAAGTAGTTAGCATCGAAATCTTGAACAACAGTGTTAAGCAAGACATGGAATTGTCATTTCCATATGGGATTGTGGCTTATGTAAGGAAAATTCGTTCAAGGCTTGGCAGTCTGACAGCGGTAGTTTCAGATGCTCGTGGCTACGTAACGGGATACTGCAGCATACGGCAATGGCAGTCGTATCATGGTACTGGTCTAAAAGGGGAGAGTTCAACTATCTAACTATATGTATACATCAGTGTTGCCATTTACTGAGAGCAAAAAGGCGCTAGATTAACAGAAAAAGAAGCTGAAAAGAGCTGTTTTTTTTTTTTAATTAGGTAAACTATTTCATCTACTTCCTTAATATAATCATTGGAATTGGTAAAGGTGTCAAACTTGTTTAAATATTTCGATGACATTTTGAATTGATAACAGGATCCCCAATGTCCTTCACAAAAATGGGGTGCCAACACAGTTTTCATGATACTCGTGCATTTGGACCGATGCACGATGCAGTTTTGAGACCACAAATGACTTAAGTGGAACACTTCTACTGTTGCAGTATGTTGTCCTATAAAAAGTCAAATCGCGACTTCCTGTTCAACAGTTTTTGTTGGCACATGCACAAAATTAATTTTGTTTTTTTTTTGTTTTTTTTTTGGGTAAAGCAACCCACAGCACCCATGCTGCACCCCAAGCTACAATATGGAGCCGTTCCTTAAACTCTTTGTTCTGCAATCACGCTTCACGAGGTTGTCGGTTAAATATTTCTTTAGACATCACGGTAATTCACTAACTTCACAAGTGTGGGATTCACGAAACTCAAATGCTGATGATGACAGACGATAAGGTTTGTGATGGCGCCGCCCACAAGAGGCAAGAGCATTAGGGTTATTCAGAGGCTTGTGCATTTGGCTTTGAGCATTTGTGCACGTGCACATATTCGCCATCAATTCTGAACGACCTTCCTGGTTTTCTCTGCAACTTTTATGGCAAACCATTCAAGTAACAGTAAAATATTCACAAAAATAAAAAAAAAAAGTATTTTCACCACTGTTTCTTCCGTTCTTTTTTTTTTTGTTCGGATTTTCTCTCTTAAATAGTTTTTTGAATTTATTAATTTCAATTTTTTGCTTTTTTTCGCCACTTTTGCGAACAGCTGTTAGATTGCACTGTAGTCTAATTTATGGTCAGGATATTTAATCTAGCAACTTTGCAAAAGCCGAGCATGAGCATCTCTGTGCAGTTTACTAGTGTTGTCCCAGAATATGCTCGACCATTTTGCTCATGCAACGATGCTAGAGCATTTGCTCAGGACTCTGAACTCCCCTATTGATATTTCACTGTCTGAGATGACATCTTCATATTTATTTTCACAATTTGAACGAGTTTTGGCAAGTTAAGGAGACAATAAAAAAGAATACTGAAAATACGCTGTACTGATATTAAAAAAAGCTGGATATCCTGCTGCCCGCCGTTTTCAAATTTATCCTGCTAGTGGACCTTAAAAACAGCTAGATCTTGCAGGAACACAGCTGAAATGGCAACACTGGTATACATTATTTATATGAGTATATAGCCTCCAGAACCAATTTTCTCGCACTGTTGGTAGCAACGCTACCTCTCCATCGCACGTTATCTGCCTTTCTCTTTTCTGCACATTAACTTTTCGCACGCGAGTGTGTATATTGTGGGTGTAAAACAGAAAAATCCTTTTTGCGCAATAATTTGTTAATGCAACATGTGTTTAACACTTTAAATAATTTAATTTAGAACGAACTATTATGTGTATTGGGTATAAAATTTTGGGCAGGATTATATATTTACGGAGATATACATATGTATAATACGTATATGTATACATATGTCTGTGCGCAGCACTTAGAATAATTGTAGCACTAGGATGCGCCTACGTCAGCAACTTGCCCCTAATATTTTTGAAATCCTTTTTTTGGCTTGTTTCTTGTTTGATTATAATTTAATATATTAATTCTTTATTTCGGCTTTTGTGAGTGGTTCGGTTAAATTCTGACATTGAAGCTCGGTGCAGTCTATCTCGCTTGCTGTTTGGCCACTTTACGTAGGCGTAAGTGGGATAGCAATTACTGCGTGAAAATCGAACTGAATACGCGACGCATTTGAAGTAGCATACATATAGGAATACATACGCACATTCATAGAACAAAAAAATATACATAAAATATAAGTGTACACATGTATTTATAATCGAAGCAACTAAATGTATGAAAAGAGACAAAAATGAAGGAAAACTTTTGAAAACACGCGCAAAAAACAACGCACACGCACTAAAATACGGAAAACTAATTTAATTTTAGTTTAAAGTGATGTTTAATTACATTTTTTTCTCGCTTTTAATTTATTTTGTTTTTATTTTTGTTCTTCTATTATATTTTCTTTTTTTGTTTGTTTATTTTTGTATATTGTATGCACTTTTGAACTGCCAAAGATTTGCTCTATTGCGGTATATGAACAGAATATGTTTTTCTTCTTAGGCTTTTTCATCAATTTTTTTTTTTTTTCGTTATAGTTGTAACCTTTTTTTTTATTTTATTTTTTTTTTTGTTATATAGTTAACTTTTGTTTACGGCAGGAAAAAAAAATAATACAATTTAAAGATTAATTGTGAGAATTGATTTTGCTTAAGACGCGTCAATTGCAAGAAACGTCGGCGGCGATGGCGATGGCGACAAACACTCACGATGTAAAATTCGAATGAAAATGAAGGGAAAATTCTCATTATATTTCCCTTATCGGCAGAGCAGGCATAAAGCGGCAGTTAGCAGCAGAGGCAACGCTTTCTGCCTGCACTCTCTGACTCTGCTCTTTGCGTTGTACCTCTCACTCTCCAGTCGAACTTATACATATATACATAAATACGAGGTACCAAACGGTATCCGTGCTTCTTCTTCGCCGTTGCCTTTGTGTTTGTTTTCTGATTTTCCTGCACGCTGTTTTTCTTTTCTGTTTATTCTCTGTTGTTAAGGCTTTGTTTGCCTAGCGGTTTCCACTGAACTTTCTACCATGTTTTCGAAATGAAAACTTAACAGCACAAGTAGAGCCACACAAGGCTGAAGACTTCAAGAATTATCTACTAGCGATATGGACAATATCTACATATTCTGTATATATATAAGCATGTACATACAATATGTTCTCGGTAACCGCAATCTCTCCAGACACGCAATTCCTCAATTATTGCAACTGTCGAAAAAATCTGTTGTCTTTTTTTTTTGGTTATTCCTTTGTTCTTATTGTTTTAACATAAAACATCATCATACGTACATTTGTTACTGTTTTATTTAAAAATGTTCAGATTCCAATAGTTTTATTTATAAACATTTTGCCTTCATAGTTCTATTCTCGGTAAGTTCAATTACTCAGTAAAAAAAAAGGTTCTATAAGTTGCGGTTGACGAGAACATACTGTAAATACGGAGAAACCTTCCTTAAGCGGTATCTCACCGACAGCCCAATTAACAGTAGCAGTTTTATTTTTATTTTTTTATTTTTTTTTTTAATTTATTGTAATTACGTGCTTACTTATTAAATACCATATATTTTTAATGAAATTTATAATTTTTGTCATTCTAACGTTTGCAGGTCAACATGGCAAAAGAAAATGAAACTTGTGCCAAGTTCACTGGCATGGAAACTCGTCACATATTTCGCGAGATTATTTTATTTATTGATAAGAAGGGTTTTTCCTTAGAATTTCATGGAAATGAACTGTCCG
>JBAMBQ010003610.1:0-17067 GCA_037044495.1 Stegana nigrithorax
TGCGTTCAACTGTCTCGACTTAAGCGACAAAGGACAACGGCGGCAGGCAACGCCAAAAAGAAAATTCATTTGTCATTGTTGCAGCAGAAATGTGCGCCTACGGTCATAAAAAAAAAAGCGAAAAGCACAAAGGGAATGTTAGGCACTGATGCGAGAATTGTTCACGCTTAGCATTAAACATGCGTACCATGCTTAGGCGCGGCTTGCTCCCTCTCCTCTGTTTCCTCCTGCTTGCCTTAGAAATCTTCTTTAGCTTTGTTTTATATCTCAATTTGCTGTTTTTTAATTTCTTTAAGAGCTAAATGCAAACTGTTGTATATAAGCATAATTTCATTTGCGCTATAAAAACAACAACAACAACAAAAACAAATGAAATAAATTAATTTAATGCTGCTAAACCAAAATGCTCCAGCTGTTCAATGATGTTATGCGCTACTGTGCGGCAGCAAAATTTTTTGGGCTTTTTTTATTTTATATTTTTTTTTTTTTTTTTTGGTTCGCCAGAAATTGGTAAATGTTACGAGTTTCTGCGCCCACTTCGCACGCCCCGGCCCCATTGCTTTGCGATTTGTTTGACTGACTGTCGTTCGTCATTTCTGTTGAGTTTTATGTGCTGCAATCGTTTTGGCGTGGAAATGAATTAAAAACAAAGAAAAAAAAAAATGAAACGGAAATCCACAAAAAAAAAAACACCGAAAAATAGGAAAAAAGTAGCAACTTTTACGACTCTTCTGCTTGATTTTCCAAAGCTTTGCTGAAAATGCTTTTGGCGTGGGGCGAGCATTTCTTTCCATTTCTGCCGCGGCTGCTGCCATTGTGGTTAGTAAACCGAGCGCGTAAATGTTTGTGGCATTGACCGTGCGTGCGAAGTGTTATGTGTATGTATGTATGTGTATGTGTGTGAGTGTGCGTTGAGTGTGTGTTGAGTGTGGCTTACACAAAATAACCTTAAATATTTTATCGCATAGTTTACCACGTTACACGCTGCAAGTGTTTGGTGAAGTGGTTTTTTATTTTTATTATTTTTTTTCTTTTTTTTGGTTTCTTTTTTTCTTCTAATTTTTTTTTTTTATGCATTTACATTTATAATTACACTTAAATGATGGCAGCAAATAATATCAATTAAACAATGACACACCACTGCGGAGAGAGGGCGAAATGCGTTTAACTTTTTTATCGTCTTTAATTTAAGCATGGGAAATGCTTTTAGCTTTTTTATCGTCTATAATTTAAGCAATATTTCTGTTAAAGTATTGCAGCAAAGTTGCCAAGCGTTGCATTGCTGCTGGCCAACTGATTACCTAATAATGAACAAATAAAGAAATATTGACTTATTGCTGTTTTTTTAATTGCAAGAATGCAGTAATTATAAAAACAATTTGCAAAGCTAAGGATGCTGCATGCAATAAGCCAACACAGCAAAACACTTGCTGCAGCTCATCGGGAACACTGACGCCATCGTCGACCTGGTGTCCATGTTAGACGATGTTTCCGAGACAAAGATTAGCTGCTGGCCACAACGTTGCCTTAGACAATGTCAGCAGATTCTGTGCGTGTGTCAGCATGCATTTGCTGCATTCAGTTTTAATATATTCTGCCTGCAGCTATGCGTTTTATGACAAACTTGCAGTTAGACAAATTTCTTAAAAGCCAAGCAAATCGAATTGGCAATGAATAGCCAGCCTGACTGCTGAAATGAAGTAGTTTTGATTAATTGCAGTTTCACAGTTTGATGAAATTTAGTATGGCATCTTTGACTTGCACGTCAGTCCAGTCGATATAGACTGCTGCGTGACAGGGCCTAGCTTAATGCTTTTATTTTTTTGACAGTAGCAAGTCCCAAATGAAGTTCATCCGACCATTGCAGGCGTTAAGGTGCAAAATGTAGTTTTTGACTATTTCTTGCCAAATAAATCACATGAAAATTCATTCATTTGCTTAATATAAAATATCGAAGTAAGGCATTTCACAATTGTCAAAGGCAACTGTGAGCGAATAATAAAGTATATCTAAGCATAGCAAATTGAAAAGCATTTAGATCAGCTTTAAAAAACTTTAGTTTTTGTTTTTTTTTTGTGTAATAATTATATAAAATAATTGTTATTTTGACAGTACTCATTAGAAAATTCTATTTATGTAGCTAAGTAAAATGAAATAAATTTCAGTTATGCTCTAAACAGCAACTGCAGTCTATGTATCATATGTATATACTGTGCCAAGTACAAATGGCACACTTCACTAAGCTGTTAAAAAGAGAAAGAAAAAAAAAGAAACATACCGCAAATGGTTTGGGCCAAATCGATAACCATTTAGGTGAAGCAAAATGCACAGCATAGCATAAATTGTGTTAATAGCGACAAATCGCAACGTGTTACCCAGGAAAGCTGCCTGCCGAGCCATGCAAATTGGCGAAATTGCCCAAAAGAAGGAACACTATGTATGTTGTGTATGCTATCCCACAAATGGCATACGCACAGTCAACGAAAATATAGACGTATTTGACAAATTATTACACTACTGACACACACACACACACACTCAGGTGGGGCCAAACATCTACATAAATGTAAGAAATTATTTATGCATGAAATATATTGAAATATGACGCAACGAAGACGCAAAGGAGACGCAAGCGAGTCACAGCCAAACGACAGCAGACGGCGCCCGTTACGCAAGGAGGCCGATTTGATTTACACAGGTGCTGCTGCTGCTCCTGGGCAGGTTGAGGCTAGCCTTGCAAATGTTGCAAAGCCACAAAAGCAACAGCAGCAGCCGCAGCCGCAGCCACAGCCACAGTCACAGCAGCAACAGCAGCAGCATTCGAGTCTATTAAGTCAGTTGAGCACAGAGAGTAAAGTAAAGTAACGTGAAAAAAAAATTTATAGCATACACTTAGGGAGTGATAAAAAAATGATAAATGCCAAAAAATATGCTTAGATTGGCTTCAAGTGTGCCATGTAGCCAAGTTATCTTCGCTACATGCATAATTTAAAGCAAATTGACAATAAATCACGAACGCTTAACAGCAAAACAACCAGCAGTAGCAACAACAACAACAACAACACACATGCGGTTAGAGCCATACAGCAAGCGAAAAAAAAAATATGAGCGAAGAAAAAAAGTAAGCAGCGGAACCGCAACAAACAACGCAACGTTGGAAAATGCCTAAAAGCACTCAAATATACGCCAGACTAACCTGTGCCAGATGTGCCCGGCCCTGTGCCCAACGGCGCATTTTTTAGTTTTATATTTATTTTTTTTTTTTCTCTTTTTTTTTATTTTTTGTTATTTTTGTTGAGAAAGTCGAAAAATGCCAAGTAATAAAAATCTGTCATTTGTTTACTTTTAATTGATTTAACGTTAGGCGAAAATGCTGCAACACGTTATTGCCACAATAAAATAAAAATAATAATATATATAATAAAATAATCAAGAATAGAAAAATGAATACAAACAAATGCGCAGCTGACCGACGGCGTCAAATCACATTTGATTAGATTTTGTACACAAATAAATGAAAATCGAAACTGCGCAGCCATATTGCAATTTCAAAATTTCAGCATCAATAATTTATTTAGTAATAATATTTTTCATAGTTCAAACCAATGCCGCAAATTGAAAGCAAAGCTATATATTTATTTGCGGCCATTGCACAGCAAAAACGGAAAAACACGAAAAGCGCAGCATGCACAAAATGCTACAAATGTATATATTTATATATATACATATATATATATGTATAGAATGTTATGTATACAAAAATAAATAAATAAATAAATAAATGAAATCAAAATAAATCTGCAACGGCGAAAAAATGCATTTTTCAGACATGGTCAGTCATTCAAGCTGTCAGTTAGTCATATGCGACTCGCTGTGTGTGTATGTGTATGGGTGTGTGTGTGTGTGTCGCGGTAACGTCGGCAAAAGGCATTGTTGGCGCATATGCGACAGAAAAAGTGCCGCGCACACCTGCTGCAAATGAAAGCAATTAATCACGGCAAGCTAACTGCATGCAAACATACCTACCACGTACGAAGCTGGTAGGCGTGGCAGGTGGCAGAGCACAGCGGGAGCATACATACCTACATAGTATGTGCATATGTAGCCCATGTGTGGGGGCTGGGGCATATCTACGTGGCAGCCAGCCTAGAGATGCTGAGCTGAGCGTGCTACGCAAAATTTAAATTTAACTTTGTAAATTTATAAAATGGATTTGTAGCTTTCTCTTTCGATTTTACGTAGGTTTTTAACTTTTTGTTTTCTTTTTCTTTGTTTTGCTTCGTTGTCTTTTTTTGTTTTTTTTTTTTTTTTGTTTTGTTTTCCTTTTGCGTTCATGCGATTTTATTTATTATATATGTTTCTGTGTGTGTGTGTGTGTGTGTCTTTTTTTTGTCGGCGCAACAAAGGCATTGGTAAAACATATGAGCACATGTCAGGCATTGCGCTTACAAATTAACAACAACAGCAGCAGCAGCAGCAGCAGTAACAACAACAACAATAATAATAGTAGCGACGACAACAAAGTGTTACGAAATATTCTGTTTGAAATAAATGTTGATACGTTTTCCGCTTTTGCCGGAAATCAACAACAGAAACATGAAAAAAAGGTTGCCAACGTCGTGCCCAATACACATACTCACTCACAGAGGGAAGGGAGGTAGAGCATGCCATGTTCACAGCATGTGTTCAATTTCGATTGACAAGCTGATTGAAAGATATCAATGAAAAATTTTCAACAAAATCAACAGGAAATGAGAAAAATGTTGATAACAGAATATTCGCAAATGCGGAAACCCTTTGAATATAAAGCAAATCAGCCAATTGATAAGTGTTGCCTATTTACAGGCGTTCGATTGTAATGAAAAGCAATTCAAGCTAATAAGCTCAGCATCAGCAAGTAAGCACACGAACACATACACGCACACACACACACACACGCGAACACATACAGCCAAGAGTTAATGCATAAAAAGGACGTCAACATGCTGCTGACGTTGATGAATGCCAGCCAAGTGCAATTCAACTTCAACTCATTTACGTGTGTGTGTGTGTGTGTGTGCACACTTGCAGCAGCCCTCGCAATAATGCCCGCAGCACTAAGTAACGCCAAAAGCTGCTTTCGTTAAATCAAGGCGTTTACATAGTGAGAAAGCCACACAAAACAGAAAAACCACAAAAAAAAAAAACGAAAACAAAAATATGTAATAAAAACGCAAAAAATTAAAAGAAAAGCAAAGCAAAAAAAAAAAAAAAAAAAAAAGAGAAAAAACAAGGATAAGAAAGAAACAACATTTAGTACAGCTGAGTTAAAGCCGCTCTAGAGGCGACCCCTTCAGTTGAAGCACTTTTCAGACAGCAGCTGCCACTTCATTTTGCGCACTTTTTAACTATTGCGCCCGAAATAAAAAAGAGCAGAAAAAAAAACCAGCAAAGCCACAGTCACAGTCAAGCCGGTCGCCAACAACGCATGGCAACGGCGGCTGGCGCCACCCTACGAGCAGAACAGCAGCAACGTGGCGTCTATACGCGGCGCTAAGGCCGCAAGTTGCTTTTGAGGCTTCGGTTTAGCGTAGCGTGGCCCCAGCTCAGGTGCGGCTGCAGGCAGTCAAAGTGCAAGACACTCGTTGCCACTCGTTGTAGTACGCAAAAGCAATAAACGCCTACAAAATCATTTCCGCGAAGTCGGGTGCAGGTGTGTACACATTAGCGACGATGGAGAGGACGACGACGTCGCTGTCGCTGTCGCTTGTGGCTCGACTTGGGTGAAAGGTTTGCTGCTGTTGCTGCTGCTGCTGCTGCTGCACACGTAGGCAGCATATTAAGAAAGAAAATAAAAGCAACGTTGCAGAAACGCCAACGTTCAACGTTCAACGTTGTGGGTACTAACAACCTAAGAAAACACTTATGGCAAAAAGTGCTCGCCACATGGTATGTGGTTTTCTGCCATCTTCACTGTACGACATCAGCGCACTGTCAACACCAACACCAACACCAAAACCACCCTCATCCTCAAGCTTAGCCTCATCTTCATTCTCATATTCATTTTCAGCGTTCAGCTACAGCTTCAGCGTCATCGTCACCATTGTCGCCAACGTCGCCAACGTCGCCAGCGTCGTCACGGTCGTTGTTGATTTTACACTTTGCAATTCAAGGTCGCTTTGTGGCGCTTAGTGCTTGAATAGACAACAGCTTTTCTGGTTTGTTTTAATTAGCTTTGCTAAAGCTGTTAGACATTTCGGTGCTCATCGTGACTTAGTAGCTGTCACTTTACTCCCTCCGCTCGTTTTTTTTATTTTTTTTTTGTTTTTCACTTTTTGTTTTTTCTTTACTTTATACGAATATTAGCAAAGTTTTGCTATAAATAACAAATTTTAAACTTGAAGTTCTAGCGAAATTTGAGTAAACACTTCCCAGTTAGTTAAAAATTAATCCATAATCGTAAAGCACATCTTACAAAACTACAGTGAACAGTCAACACATTGCTGAAGTGGAAATTAATCAAAGCAAGCAAATACATAAGTACAATGCATTGCACGAAATTCAATTTAAAATAATCAGCAAAATTGAAAACAAGAAAAACTGCAAACTCTTAATTATGCTCCTCTGTTTATTCATCTTAATAAAATACAAAGGTTGCGACTTTATATATGTCAGTGCGCCTGAACATTGGCCCAGACACAGCTGTCCGTCAGCCATTCACGGCCAAGCATGAAAATCCTGACGAACTGCTGACCTTAAAGCACAAAAGCATTAACACACATTATGCTAATTAAAAGTTCTCTAAACACTCTACAGCAAAAGACGGAGACACTTTGGGCGCAGCAGCCGCAGCGCGCAGATTTTGGCGTCTCCGCACTGCAGTGTGCCTATATTGGCTCTTTTTTTGTATAGAGTTTTTTACTAAAAAATAATGTGTGGCATTTTATTTTTTTTTTTGTCATCTTGAGCGTAGCTGGCACAAAACTACACACACTTTCAGTCCCTAACGAGAAATGCGGCACTTGGGTAACTGAGAAATTTATATGTTGATTCAGGCAGCTGAAAGTGTTAAGCTGCACACAGCAAGCAAAGCAAACGAAATGCTGCCATGTTTTTCAAATATTTTCACAGATATTTTGGCAAGTGACATGCAAAAATCAAAAGCGATTATTTCTGCATATTTGCAGCACATGTGTGGGAATTTCCATTAAATAAACTTAACATTTATATGCCAAACGGAATGAAAGTCGTTAAGTAGACAAGCCACATAGGCATGTGTGTGTGTATAATGAGCAATTGAAAAGTGTAGTAGCCAAGACTAACCCTGAACTGCTGCCAGAAGTGAGCTTAATATACCATAGTTTTTTTTTTTTTTTTTTTTTTATTTCTTTAAGGTTTTTGTGTAACTGCAAAATATTTTCGTTGTGAGAAAGCACGAAGCTAAAACGAAAAATACCAAAAAAAAAAGACAGAAAGAAACCAATGAAAAATTTCAAATACGAGAAACATCAAACGAGCCAAGGCCCGAACGAAAATATCTTTACTGTGTGCAAAGCAATTATTTACAAAGTCAAACAAACTTCACTATGAGCAAACAAAAAATGCGAACAATTCCATAAACGAGCACACAACAAGAGCCGCCGCAGCCATGTCCGACATTGGCCAGTTGAGTAGGCCGTTGGCCTAACTGATGCGGCTGACAGTTGGCCGTGTTGGCTATGTTGGCAATGTTGGCTTAATGCATGTATCAAATAGCAGCGTATACTGGCGGACGAAGTCCTCGAAATAGCCAAACGTGTATGCACTCTGTGCCGCAAGGATACTCCATATGCACAATTGTTTGTATGTGTTTGTGAGTGTGTCAATGTGTGATGTGCTATGCAATTTCCCATGGGAAATTTATGCAAATAAAATAGCAAATAAATTTTGCAATTTCATGTGCTCATTCATTTATTTATTTGTACATACATATCTATATGTATTTATTCTTTTTCATTGTGTTGTTTCGGTTGTTATATTTGTTTGAACACAATGAAGCAGCAGCAACAGCAGCATACACAGCCAACGGTATAGCGATGTGCATATACTACTCCTTTGCTTGTTACATTTCCAAAATAAATTCATTTTGTGAAAATCATACGCTCATATGTGCTTGGCACCTTTGGCTTTTCAATTAAATCAGCAACATGGTCTAGACCTCGAAATTAAAAGTCTTTTCAATGAAAAATTTCATTTTTATATACAATAGGAGTATATATATATATATATATATATATATATACAATGTAGCACTTATATATATATTTGTATATATATTTTATAATTTTTATTTTGATCATAACCTACGTCATCAACTGTGCCTTGGAGCTGACAATGCAAATGGCTGTTATTTTTATTTGATTGTCGAATTTGATTTATATAATGCAGCCATAAAAATCAAAAGGCAACAAGAATTCTACATAGCAAATATTTAACTTAATAAACACATAAAAATAATTTGATTCAAATACATTATTTAGAATAAAGCTCATACAAATAATTAAAGCAAAAACATGTTTTTCATAATCTACACTAAAAACAGTAAAATAATTGATGTATTTTTATTACCTATTAAATTATTAGTTTTCATAAAATATTTAAATCCAAATTAAGTACAAATTATTTCAAATATCTATTGAAACCCCGAATAAAATTATAAATGATCACAAATAAAAAAAAACAGACATAAAAACAATATTTGCATATTGCATAATTAATTTTTAAAAGTCAAAAACGATTATTGCCACAAAAAGTCAAATTAAAAAAAAAAATAAAGAAAAACATTTAAGCAATAAATTAAAAAACTTTAATTGTAAAAATAATCCCACACAGAAAGTTTGTTTATCATAAATTCAAGTAATTTTAAAATATTTGCAATATAAATAACTTAAAATCACTCAAGGCGATTTTTTTACATATTTTTATTTTATTTATGTGTTTTTTGTTTTTTGGTTTTGTATTATTGCTTTTGTATTATTTTTTTTTCTGGTTTCATTTTGATGTACATATGTATGTTTATTTTTATGTGAAAGCATATTATGTTTGCACATAATAAAAGTAAGAAAATCTGGCAAGATAAACAACAAAAATCTTGGACAATGAAGGCATGTGACGCGACTTTATTGTATGTATGCTGATACTGGGGCATGGTTCTTGTTGTTATCGTTATTGTTGTGGTTGCTGTTATTGTTGTTGTTGTTACCGACATGTCGAAACGGATTAGAAAAAACTTTGCCTGAAAAACGCCTCAGAGTATGCAAAATTATTGAAATTGAACATTCAATTTATTTGCAAATGGATTTTTGTTTTGCCTTTGCTCGTCTGTTTTTCCATTTTTTTCTTTTCTGTTTTTTTTTTTTTAATATATTTTGTTTTTGTGTTTTTGCCATTTCTATACTTTTTTACACATAGAAAATTACAAAACTCCTACAGAAACACATACGCAAACATACACACACACACACACACACGCACACACACACATGCACACACACAGCGACCGATTACACATGCACGCATTCGGAAAACAATTGAAAAAGTTTCTCAGCATCAAGCTGATGTAAAATGTACGCACGAAGGCGCCAACATCTATTAAGCATCTGGGAAAATATTTCCACAACTTTCGCTTAGTGTGGGCGACACCCTTTGCCTGTGCCTTCGCTTTCGCCTTCGCCTTTACATGAGGCAAAGCAAATTGTTTTTTGTGTATGCGCATATTTTTTCAACTTAAATATGTATAAATTGAAATCAATAATTATTTCCATATCATTTAATGCCAGTAAATTGTTTTGTTTCGTTTCGTTACATTTCGTTTCGCTTGGCCTGCGCAACGCTGTAGAATATTTGATTAGGAAACCAACGCCAGCTGCATAACATAAAATTATTATTATTATATATAAGTAGTATAGTAAATATTTTTAACACAAAAAATGAACACAAACAATATTTGTTTGGGTTTGCTCTTTTTTATTATTTTTTTTTTTTATTTTTTTTCCTGGTGTTAATTTAAACCAGTTTCAAGGTAGTAATGTAAACGCAAAACGAAAAACGCAAAAAAAATAAGAGAAGCCAAGTAGAAGAATCCAACTGAGCCGAGTTAAACTTTTTGCATGTTTTTGCAAGGTGGTTTTCTCGATTTTAGCCACGTTCGCACTGCGAATGCAATGGTGGCCTTCATGGTAGCGTATGTAGCCCATGCGAGTATCGAACTCATATGGCATTCAGTTAAGCCAACGACAGTTAATAGTCGAAGTGGGTGCGTGGGTGGTCAGTGGGTGGCAGCATACAGATGTGCGCATGAATGGATATATGCGTTTAGCTATGCAGAAGTCAGCCGCATACTGCTGCCATTCGTGCCATGGACTGGGCGGCAGGCTTACAGTTTGTAAAACTTGTATTTGGAATTATGTGAGAATAATAACGACAGCAGTTTTAACGCTTAAGGATATGGTAAGGATTTGTTTTCACGTATAAAGGATTTTCGTATACTGTTGTTTTTATTTAACAAGCAAACCCATGTGGAAATTTAGCTAACATGTGTAGTCTATGCCAAACTTAAATAAAATGCCTAAAACAACATAGCCAAGTTATGAAATTAAAACTGAAAAAACACTTTTCGTATATTTTGTTTTTTTTTTTTCTCAACACACAACATAAACTGATAAACGATACACAAAACATTGGCAGCATATGTAAGCTATGCTGTTTATTTTGTTATTTCCAAAGAAAAACAAAATGAAAGAAAAGCAAAAGTGCCGTCCATTGAACTTGCACGACTATAACTCAGCAACAAAACTATTAACGGAATATTCTAAAGTTGTTAACTTGTTACTTTCGTAAAATGGAAACAAAAACAACCCAACAACAACACCAAATTTCAGCTTGGTTGTCTCAACATTTGTGTGCTTTAGCATTGTGGTGCCCCAGTGGCCACATAAGGGACCTAAACAAATTATGCAGTTGGCTGCCAAGTGTTTCCAATTAGCCCTAAACAGCAAGAAATTCTTATGCACTGCGCTTTTACACTTGCTACAACAGAACTGGGTCAGAGAACTTAAAAAAGCAAAAACTCAAACTTACTTTTCTCTTCTAACTCAATGCCAAAAAAAAATAAAAAAAAAATAAACAAAAAAAATGAAGAAAGAAAAACACGCAACTTCTTAAATCCTGTTTAAGTTGCACAAATATTTAATGAAGCGCAAAAATTTTGCATTAGCCAAAAATGTGTAACAAAGAGAAAAAATAAGAAAAAGTATGAAGCTTAATTTGCAGTTACCGTAAATGTCAACAGAGCACACAGACCAAAAGCAAGGACAATCGAAAAAAAAACAAAAAACACCAGAAAAGGTCTGAGGAAGCTGAAAACCAAGGAAATATATGAAAACAACAGTGCAGAGTAGTTAAAGCGCAGTCTGCGCGAATCCATTAAAAGGAGGCAAGCAAAAAGGTGCAAATTAACAAAGTGTGCGCGCAATGAGTCGACACATGAAGTATTCACAAGTCTATAAGGATTCATTCACATGAGAATTGAAGACACTTCATGCGCGCAGATTCACCCAAGGCTTTCTCACACACACACACACACACACAGCACATACACACAGCTCATACGCACACACTGTCCTGGCCCCTGCTTATGCCCATGACGCATCAACGCAGCCCACTGTCAAGTGCACACACACACACATACACACGCATACTGATTAAAATTAAAGTTGTTACAGTGTCGAAAACTTTGTCAGACTTGCTCAAAATCTGTTGTGTTCAAATGTAAACGACAAAGCAAAAAGCAATTGCGGCTGGCGCCGACTAAGCAACCGAAGCAACAAACGACAACAACAACAAGAGCAACCCATGAGTAACAAGACATAGGGCACAAAGCACAAGGAACGTCAAACAAACTGTAAGGATTTTACAACAACAGCAATAATAACAAAGCATGTATATATATATATATATATATATATATATACATATACATATATAGTCTGTTCATTTTGTTATATTTCCTATAGTGTTAGTTGTTGTTGTTGCCTTTTGTTCTTAAACGCGCAATTGCTTCACTTTATATGCCGCTGATGTGACAACATGGCGTATGCGAAATAAATATCTTCGCTTGTTAAACACAATTTTGTTAGTACATGTGATTTAGCGCAGCTCCGTTGTTTTCATTCATTAATTTAACATATCTTTACATATTTTATAAATGATCATTTTCGTCTGCGTAATCCTTAAGAAAAACACGCTCACATCATATGTATTTTGTAACACTAACTGCTTCTTCTTCTGCTGCTGCTGCTGCTGCTTCTCCGTCTGCGTCTGCTTGTACTTATGTAGCTGGTATGTGCGGCGGCCACAGTGCGTATGAGCGATATAGTCTGCATTATGAATTGTATGGTATGTAAATATGCGATAAACATTTCTCTCAGCAAATTGCTGTAAGCCCACTTTAATTTGGCTCTTGTACACGCTGCTAAGAAATAAACAAGTTTTTACGATATTTACTCAGACCTTACACTTAACTGTGTCTGTGTGTGTGCGTTGCAAAATGTTTTTTGTTTCTGTAGTCATATTTTGTGTATTCATATGTATAGACTTACTCGCACTTTGTCTAAATGCGTCTCGTTCTATGACTTATCGATTAAATGGAAAAAATCAAAATTAATTTTATACCAAACTTTAAGGAATATAAGCAACGAAAAACTTATACGATTCCAATGCGCAGGCACAGAAAATATAATGTGATTTTGAAACTAAATATTTAATAAGCGCACTATAATAAAAGACTTTTCACATATTCGCTGATATAAAAAATATCCGCGGTTTTTTGTCACCAGTTGGTGTTCATACCCATATATAGTGCAACATTAATCTGATGTGTCAAATTAACATGTCTTTGATGGCTAACATTCCAGGCTACATTTTTGATACAGACAGTTCTGTAATTTTTTGCAGCCCAACAAAAAAAAACTGCAACCTGCAGATTTAATTTAATTGGCAGCAAAGTGACTATAAAAAAGCATTAAGCTTCTAAACTTTAATGAGTGGCCAGCAATTCTATATAGAAAATATAAGCTGAAAGAAGCATTAAAATTCTATTATATTGTTGCAAATGCGATCTTGAAAAATTAAGTATTGAATTGGTAAAAATATTATTTTGAAACATACATATATTAACTAACTATGCTATAGCATGTGTGAACATATATATGTTGTCTTTTTATTTTTCTATTTTTATCTTATTACATTTTTACATAAAAAAGTTTTAATTAGTCTATTTGCAAAATAACTGCGAGCATTCGCCATTTGGGTTGAGACAATAACTCAAAAATAACTTAAATATGCCAATTTTTATGACCCACTGGTCAAAGATGATTTATTTGCGTTTTGCTAGATTTTTGTGTAGAAGTGAAGTTCGATTGCTAAATATTGCAGTGATAATTAATTTTGTGTACAATTTTTGTTTATTATTATTATTGGGCTTGTACAACATAACAAAAAGTAAAAAAGAAGTAGAGAAAAACACAAATGCATATTCATTAATTTATTTTCTTCTCAAATTTTTTTACAGGAAATATTTAAACAAAACTATATAGAATTTCAATAAAATTTTTTGTTGAAAAATTAAGTACAATAGAACTTCGCTAATTCAGATATGGTCTAATTCGAAGAGTTTTAAAAAAATTAAAATTTTTTATTATCTCCCTTGTACACCGAATCGATCAGGGTTTCGCTAATCCGCATTGCATATTGTATAATGCAATGATCGCTAATCCTATTAAATAAAACACATTTAATGTGTTCCCTAGAGTTGTTTTGCTTGATTTAATGATATAAATTTTAATTGATATACTAAATTAAACAAACTAATCAAAAAAAAGGCTCATACGGATTTTTTGCTCTTTTTTCCGTTAATATAATGAAATCTAGCAAAGTAAATTACCAAGTCATAAATTGCGGTTTATAAATATATTTTATTTCATTTGCTGCTCCCATTTCAGTTACAAAAAAAAAAAAAATGTAATTTTTGTAAAATTAATTGCTTAATTACTAAATGGCGCCACCTCAAGCCGCTTAATGGCTTTCATTTGTATTATTTGATTTATTAAAAAGTTATAGTCACAAACTTTCACACGGTCTAAATTCCACTACTGGCCCACTGCTGAGTCTCATTGTGTCATTTTAAGCAGGTTTCGTTAACAAAGTCCAGATCGATGGACTTTGACTTGTCACAATCCGCTGGCATACATTTCATATGCTCTGCATGTGCTACACCTGCATTTCATGTGCCAATTCGCACATATTGGCTATGTAGTATGCGCAGGATTGAAGGCAATACACTAAATAATAAATGCCACTAAACGAAACGAATCGAATCGAATCGATACGATTCGCAACGTAACGAAAATCCATGTATGTATGAGTTTATGTTGAATGGTCGATCGCATGTCAGTAAAAGTTTTCGGCTGCAGAGACTCAGACGTGGCGCGACATACGTGACATGGGCTTAATAATTGATTGGTGTGTTTTGTCAATCGATTTCAATTTGCCCCTTAATTGCGACAGCCATTCACAATGCATCAATTATGGCCGCAGTATGTGTTAATGGTCGTTTAATTGATATACTCCTCCATATGTACATATGTACATATATATGTATGTGAGTGTGTGTGTGTGTACGTGTGTGCATAAACTGGGGGAACACACTTAATAATTATGAGCGTAGTCGGCATAAACGGCACAACGCCTGCCCTTCTCTGCCCTGCCCTGGCCTGCCCAGTTTATGCAACCCACAACGCACAGCACACACTTGGATGTGGCATTAAAACTTTTCGCTTAGAGTTCAATGACGTACGTTCTGCCGCAGTGCCGCCACAGTGCGATGCCGTGTGTGGCGGTTTTAATTAGAGTTTCGCCGAATCGATACTTTTGCAGACTGTGGCAGGGCCACGAACAGGAGCAGGGACAGAGGCAATGGCAGTGGCAGGATGCGAACATAAGCTGCAGCGTTGATTTGCTTTTTGTCGGCGCGCCAGCAACGAACGAACGAACGCACGCACGCACAAAATCTAATTTGCATGAGAGAAATTTATGATTCGCAGCAGCAAAGATTAGCAACAATTATGGCAGACTTACGCACACGTTATCCATCTTCTGCCAGTTATGCGTTCACGCTCGACTTCGTGCTGCCACTAAAGATGTCAGGCTTGCGGTAATTACATTGTAAACTTACAACTTGCAACTACTCGAGTCGTGACAATATAAACAATGTGCGCTGCCAGCTACTCGGCGGCAGCAGCAACAGCAACAGCGACAGACAACAGACAACAGCCAACAGCATCAACACCAGGCAACAGTTCCAGCCACAGACAACACTAGCAAGCAAAGCATAGCAATAACAACAACAACAACAACAATAACAACTTGAATAACAGCAACAAAGCAATTGCAACATTAAGAAGCTGTTAGCGACAAGCTTGTAAAACTGTAAAACACAAAACGCCCCAGCAACATACGCACATACGCACACTTGTGTAGTGTGCACTCTGTGCTCTGTGTGTATGTATGTGCTGTGTGTGTTGGTGTACTGGTGTATGTATGCACACCCATAGACACTCCACTGGCACAGTGAAGTTGCCAAGTCTTAAAGCTAAATCGCGTGGCATATGACACCGCCTTTGACTTCGACATGCCACTGTGGATCAGCAGCAATAAAATTTACTAACCACCAGAAAGTAGAACATTTTCCAACACTTACCCACAGCCAGCCCTACTGAAAATACTATAACTTTAATAGGAAACGTCGCTTAGTCTAATGACAGCTCGACTTTTGCGATTTAGTGATCAAATGTTCTCTAACCTATACAGCAAAAAATGTGTTTCTTTCATGATTTTTTTTTTTTTTTTTTTAAGTTACCATGCATTACTTTTTGCTTTCTCGAGGCAGCTTCGCATATAATTTAAATTTTAGTGACTCTAAACATTAACTAAGGTAATTGAGTTGCTGAAATATCGGTGATACACGCGTATAAGTAATTTTGTGTTTTTTTTTTATATATAATCCACAACAAAAACTCGCTAATCCGAATCTGTGAGAACCGGGGTTAATCTGGACTATGAGGTAATTTTTTTAACTCTGTCCAGATAACAGTATGATTTTAAGCAAGATCTGGATAAAGAGGTATTCGGATTAATAAATTGCTACTGTATGTATATAACATAAAAAAATAATATTGATATTAAGAAAATTAAAAAAAAAAAATTAATCAAGGTAAATGAGAGCTCAAAAAGAAAAAAAAATCTTTTGTTTTTTTACAATATGCATAATCACCTAAACTAAATAAACATGTCAAATAACAAAGCTTATAAGTAATATTATATTTACATTTTTATAGATTTAAAATTTAGAAAAGAAAAATTTTTTTATGGTTCTTGTATATTTTGCACAATAATTTATGGCTTTTTGGCCCATAGTGCTGACATTGCAGCTGCACGCTTACGCTAACATCTTGCAGCAGTTGGCCCCCTCCCACCGCATACAAAACCCACTTACTGTGGCAAATGTCGCTCATATGAGAAAACAACAACAACAACTGCATAGTGCAAGTGTATGCGACATGTTGATATGTCTGTGCCTGTGTTGATGCTTATGTAAGTGTGTGTGTGTGTATGCATGTTAGCTTGAAGAGGTTACAGAACATCCGGTAAACTTCAGGGGTTAAGTGACAGTTGGCCATACAAACGCACAACGGCTGCCTGCGCATCTGCCATACGTAATACACGTATATATGTACAATAATCTCACAAAATCAAAAAATAATTCAATTTAATTCACAGATTTAAAAAGCAATCTGTCGAAAACATAAAAAATAATATTCATTAATAATAAATAAATATCACGCGAATGCGTAAAAAGTGCAATTTAAAATAATTGCCGTGAAAAATTTGTCGATTAAGTTTTGCTTTTTATTTTTATTTGATTTTTATTTTTCGTTTTTTATTTTTTTTTTTTTTTGTTTATTAATTTGTTCTTGTTGCTGCTGTTTATTT
>JBAMBQ010003614.1:0-12881 GCA_037044495.1 Stegana nigrithorax
CTTAGACGCAAGAATAGCAAAAATATCCAATTGAAGGCTCTAAAATGTTTATGAATCCTAAACAGAGAGCGTCTAAGATTTCTACTAAAGTTAGGCAGCTAAGCAGTAAAAATCAAAAAACGATGTTAATTCAAAATAAATTCGAACTTAGTGCAAAAAATAATATACTACTAGCACGATTACAAGAAGAGTACCAACAACAACACAATTAGGAAAAGTCAGCTGATGCATAACGTTTGCTTTTTTTCAACACGGTTAATGTATATATGAAATGAAAAAAAGTTGAAATGCTAACCCTAGTCTACAAAAATCTCCAGTTTGACTGCCGGCAAAAGAAACAAATACAATATTTTCCTACTAGAATTATTTTCCTAAGTTCTGGCATTGACACTAGAGAAATCCGTCAATGACATAATGACGTCTAATTTACAGTATACCGTCTTATTGGACATATTGGATAGGCTTTTCGCCAGTTTTGCATAAAGCGAAGCAACACTGTGCGTCTCTTCGGCGAACTAAAAGCAAACGTTTTTTTTTTTGTGGCTGTTTCTTTTGTTTTTTGTTTTTTATTTATTTTTTTTTTCGTCATCGATTCTCGTAACTGCAGACTTTATTTTTACGACTACCGCTCCGCATTTTTGCGCGTTTATTTTCTTCGCTTTTTCGCCTTTTTTGACGCCGCAATCGTTTGTTCACTCGTTTGTTCGTTCGTCTGTTCATTGGGTATTTTACTTGTATGTGAACCTTTTCTTTTTGTTCGCTTATTTAATTTTTATTTTTTTATTTGGTTTTTGTTTTAATTTCATTCAGTTCGATTCTTCGTTCGCGATGGCATTTATGTTGTGCCTCGCCAAGGCAAACATTCTGCTTATGCGCTTCACTTTTATTTTTATGACGATATCCTTTCCTTCCTTACTCAACTTCCATATGTTTGTACTAAGTGAGCGATTGAGCAGGCGAAATGGTTCATTTGCATTATTTGCTTCATACGTAATGACGTATGCTTATGCGTGAAATATGCTGCTGCCATGGCAGTCAAGTGTTGTATGTAACCAAAGAAAAAATGCTGGGCAGCATCATGCAACGCACAAGCTAAGTGTTAAAATTTTCTGCCATTGACTCAACGACTGTGGCATGCTACATACGAACATACATACATATGCACATACGTATGTGTATGTACATATGTATATACATAGCTACACAAGTATGTGCATATTTACATGCATACACACAAATACATGCTAATTTTTGTCTACCACGCTTCGAACCATTCAAACGCCTGAATCTGCTTTCATTTAGCCATTTGAAAATCTGTTAGGCGAATCTTAGTCGAACCTTAAGTCTCTAATAAATAGCCTATTAAGTCTAGGCCCACTTGAATACCGCCCCGAAGTGCAGAATGCAGAAGAGCATGTCACATTGAATGTCTGCAACATTCGAGCCAATTTTTTTCCACTTTATTTTCGTGCATTGCATGTCAGACTTGATAATTTTTGTGCAACGGCTACAAATGAATTGCATGCGGATGAACGGTTGGCGTTGTTGCAATACGGTCGGTCAGACATGCAGACTGTCGGATAGTCACAGGCAGACCGGGCAGGCATATTAAGTTATGCTGTTATATTTGGTCATCATGCACTTTTATTTTTTATTTCTTTCATTCCTTGATTTTCAATAACAACGCCGCCAAGACGACGTTCTGCCGTACTAAACAAAAAACAAGACACAATCAGCGGGGACTAGTGGCAACGAAGGGACATCATACAAACTGACTGACCAACCGCCGATTGAATGAACGACCAACAGAACAGACAAGCGGACGATCGACCGCCGAAGCGATCCAATGATTATGACGACGACGACGACGACGATGAGCAAGAGCAACAGCAGCATAAAACATTGTCGGCTCAGAGAGAACGAACTAATGAACAAAAGAACGAACGAACGAACAAACGAAGCGAGGTAAACAAACAAAACAGCAGACGACGAGCTGGGCAGGCTGTTACAAAGTCGTTCACTGTGGAGAAAACAAGTTAAAAAAAAAACAAAAACAACAAAAACAACAAAATCAGCAAGCAATTCGAACTTGCAAACGAGCCGAGTAAACACTCACACACTTATAGGCGCGCACACACACAGCCACACACAAACAGCCGACGAGCCGAACTGAGCCATGGTCAGACTTAAATCAGCGAGACGCCACCAAAGAAGAAACTACTCTGGCTCTGGCTCTGGCGCTGGCGAGGCTGTTTGGCATCCCAACAACAAAAGCAACAGCAGAAGTAGCAGCAGCAACACAACAACAAAGGCAAATGCACATGCAGTTATGGTGGCGATCCGTTAAAGGCATGATTGCAAGCGAGGAGCAGCAGGCAGCGTTCGTTAAGTGTTTTATATTTCTCAACAACTTTTTTTTCTTTTTTTTTTTTTTTTTTTGGATTTTTGTTTTCGCTGGTGTGGTTGTTGTTGTTGTTTTTGACGTTGGTCTCCACTGTCCGCATATGTGAAAGAACTCGCCTCGAAATTATATTCAGTCGGTCACCAATGCCCATAAGCAAAAGTAAAACAAATAAAAAATGTAAGACATTGAAGGCAACAACAGCAGAAGCAAAAAAACAAAATAAGTTCCAGGAATTCGATCATCTTTGGCAAAAGCAATCCGATTTATGCAGGCAACTTCGCAAGTTTGCAGCATACTCCTGCGACCTGGACTGGCGATAGCGACTCCATTTAGCCAACTTTGAATTTTTTTTTGCCTGCCAGCCGGACCAATCAGCCGATCGACCGTTTGTTCGATGAATCTGCCGAACAATCGATCAGCTAAAAAAGCGAAGAACTCATTTGCGCTATGCACACACTCATACACACGCACACACCCAACACGATATCGAGTAGGTGTTTAGAGCAGCATGGAAGAAACGGGCTGGGGCAACGCTTGGGCATTTGTGGCATCCGCAAAAAGTAGCAAATGCGCATGAATGAATGCTACGCAGTAATTTAACAAAGCAAAGCCAAGACAATCCAAATCGCCTCGCAACAAGACGTGATGCGGAGTCAAGGCGTTTCGTGTATAACTTGGGCGGCGGCGTTATATCTTCTTAAAACAACACAAACCATGGCAACAGTAACCATATCGGCGACAACAACAACAACGCCGCCAACGAAAAAGGCCAAAATCATTATCAAGATATGCGAGTCGAAACGACGCGATTTACTGCGTCTAAAAGAGCCAACTGCAACTTCGACTGCGACTTCAACTTTAACAACTACAATGTGGACGAAGGCGAAAATATTGTAAGCATCGTTGATGTTACTTATATGCTGTGAGATCCTGATGCGAGACCGTTGATGCCACCCGTGTTAACGTTTGCGCGTTATCTAAATGCAACGCCATGCAGCAAACAATTCATTCGCTGCTGTCCTTATTGTTGTATTTGGTATCTGTGTTGTTGTTACTCTGTTATTTTCATCGTTAGCATCGTCGGCACTTTTTTTTGTGCTTTGAAATAATATTTTTACATAACTAACTACACTAACATGTGGCAAATATCAGCCCTGCCAAGAACTAAGTCTGCTAACGAGTGATTTACTATAAGTATCCGCAAATTTTATATAAAAAACCCCTTTATACATGTAAACATAATATAAGAAAAATAAAAAAATATAAAAAAATAAATAAATAGAAAATAAATAAATAAATAAATAAATAAAAAATAAATAAATAAATAATAAATAAATAAATAAAATAAATAAATAAAATAAATAAATAAAATAAATAAATAAAATAAATAAAAATAAATAAATAAAAAATAAATTAATAAATAAATAAACAAACAAAAAAAAACTAAATATATAAAAAAAAACCAAAAATATAAAAAACAACCAAAAATATAAAAAACAACCAAAAATATAAAAAAAAATCAAAAATATAAAAAACAAAAACAAAAATATAAAAAAATATAATTTCAAAGAAAAAAAAATATTAAAATAAAAAATAAAATATTAAAATAAAACAAAAATATACAAAAAAAAAGTTTAAAACACAAAATATATTAAAAAAAATGATAACGTATGTATGTGTATGTATAAATATAATTTAAAACAAATTAATAAACAAATAAAAAATATGTGTATATAATAATAAAGATATGTATGAAGAAATGTGAACTAACAATTAAAAAAATAAACATAAAAAAATCAATAAATACGCATATGTATAAAGAAATCAATAAATAAACCATATAAAACAAATCAATAAATGCACTTAAATAAAAATCTATAAAAAAGTTGCCAGATTATAAACAAAATATTAAGAATAAAAATAACTGCTAGATAAAAACATAATAATTAGAAAACCAAATACAACAATTTCATATACAGAAAATAAATCTTTCATATATAAAATCAAAACATATTTCATATGCAAATACAAAAAATATTTATTATGTCACACGTAAAAAAAAAACAACTATAAGTAAAAAACATCACAAAAGAAACTAAATAATTTGTTAATTTAATATGATAGTTTTAAACAGAGTTTTTGGCAATACAACTGAAGTTCGCTAGTTGACTCGATTAAACGAACTGCCAAATTAAACCGCATGTATGCACACCAGCACAGATCTGCAATTATACGACCCGCACTAAACTAAGCTCGAAATCTATTATAAATTCAAAACCTCGCAGCACTCATATGTTAAACGCAAAGGGTCAACAACAATTAAAGCGGAACGTCAGAGACAGACAAACTGACAACTAGACAGACAGACAGAGAGACAGACTGATGGATAGATATATAGGGAGATAACAACAACAAATTATGCCACAAGCAGAATAAGAAGTATTTCTATTTAACGCAACACCTTGGTGTTGTTGTTCCTGCTGTTGTATATACTACTTATGTAATTAAATTAATTGTACTTTTTCACATAAGCCTATATGCAAGTCAATACAAATACATATGTACACATACATACAAATGTACATACATATATGGAAAATTAAAACAACATTAAATGCAATGAGTTCACATAACGATTAAAGCCGAGGCGAGCGTAACTATTGCGAGCACAAAAGTGTAGATCGAGAGAGAAAGAACGAGTATGTAGAGGCAGCAACAGTTAGAGCAAAAGCAAAAGTAGCAACAGGTACGATGTCATGTTAGACTATAACACAAAAGCCCTACACTTGTTCCCTCCCCCCCCAGCCATCATCGCGATTGCACTACTGTTGGGGTACGCGTACGTACCATACAGCGGATACAAAGTATTTTAGGGCAATTAAATATTTAAACATCGTACGCATTTTAACAACAACAGCAGCAACAACCACAACAACAACAATGATTAATATAACGTACTCAACCACACTAAAATACTTACACATGTACTTAGCTTCGTGCGTTGATGAGCAACATTTGATATGTATATGATCGAGCGTGCGGTGCGGTGCGTGCGTGCGTGCGTGCGGTGCGTGCCAGCGTGCGTGAGAGCGAGCGAATAAGCGAGAGTGTCGAAAACGTGCGCGAGCGTAACCATTCAGTTTACACTCGATATGTCATCGTAATGAGTTCAATAGCCTGATGGAACGTCAGTCATTCAGTCAGTCAGTTAGTCAGTTATTCTGTTCTTTCGTCTGCCTGTTCGCCTATCCATACGCATGACAATCAATCCAACGCAAATACAATATATACAAATTCTTATTGTATTTCTATTTTTATAATAGTTTTGTGCGGAAACGATTTAACAAGAGAGACAACAAAAACAGCAAGCAAAAAAACGAATCAAATCGAAGCTAACCAAACTAAGCAAAACAAACAATAACAAAATAACGAAATATTCAAGACAAATACAAAAAATCGAGAGACAATTGGCACAATCAAAAAGCTGAAAGGAGCAAAAAAAAAACACTAAATAAGGACAATAGAAATGTTTAACTAAATAAAAATAAATCGAAGAAATGTAGCCAGAAATAAAACAAGAAAACTAAATGAAATAAAAAACTTGTATTCAAAAATTCAGTCAGTCAATAAATTTGTATTTAAGGCAAATTTTAGGCACTTTAGGCCTAAAAGGCCTACAAGTGTACGACTCAGCATGCGCTCCTAATTTTTGCATGTGCTTCTCTAGCCCGACCCAACCAATACAGAGAAAAATTTAGAAGAGAGAAACAAAAAAAAAAAAAACTACGAAGAAAAAAATGTTAAACTCTCAAGGGCAATTTGCAAAAGCCGCTTAAGCGTAAAACCTTGGAATCGTCAACAGCGTCGGCGTCGACGTCGACAACGAGGCTTCGGTTAAAAGACGAACACACGACGCTGTGCTGAAGTGAAGTGAAGTGGGGGGGTTATGGGGTTATGTTAAAATTTAGTTAGACAACGAAACAGCGCGTTAACCACAACAACAAAAACAACATAAGCACCAGCAACAACAATAATAAAAAAGCGCGTGCGCGTACTCACAAACCTACAAACAACAGGCAACAAACGCCAAACATCGAAGTAAGCCACTCTAATGAAATTGGCATGTACGCATTTTGCAACCTCGGTCACTTGGACCCGGTGGATCGGTGGGACGGTGGGTCGGACGGTTGGTCAATCAGGCAGCAACAGCAACAATTGTTAACACAACTTAGCGTGCCTCAGTTCAGGCGAAAAAACAATTTGCACATAATTTTCATGTCATTCGACATAATTTTCATGTCATTCGGTGTAGTCCATGTTTTCTTCTCATGTTTATGCTTCTTCTCTCTTTTTCTACGATCTCATGTTGAGGGTCTTCTGTTCTCTAAAAACATTTTTATTATTACTTACCACTAACTGCTCATAAAAAGTTCAAATATTTTTTTTTTTTTTGCTTCGTTTTTGGGCCTTCACAATGGAGGACTTAAGCTGACTTTGGCTTCTTAAATACAAATTTTGCACTTTGATTTAATGCAATAAAATCATTACCAATAACTGCATTTAACATTAAGTACCACTCAAAGTTAAGTCGCATAATGAAGTGTCATGATCTTGACTTTTTCTAAATAATTTAGAGGATATAAAAATATCGAAGAATGCCAAAGCCAATGAGTATTCGTCAAGCGAAATATAAAACAAATAATCTCCGAAAGGACAACACAGGAAACTATTGAAAAGAAACCGAATTTCCAGAAAAAAAATAATAGTCCACTTAAGAGCATTTATTCTGATAAAGGACCCTTTGCTTTAAGTAAAAAACATGCAAATAATTTAATATCCTGATCCAAAGCTTAGCTCAACCCTGCCTGAAATTTTTAACAATTGTTAAATCTTAATGACTCGTCTATGCTACTTTACAGGAGAATGAGGCCTTAAATTTTGCGAAATTCTAACTTTGTCCGATAGATTGGCCATGTCAAATATTGTATATGCAGAGGGACAGAAATTTCAAGAATTCTGTCTGCACCGTAAATCGAAGGAGCCTTACCATATATGTATATGTGAGAAGCAGAGATTCTTCGTTGTTGAGCTGCGCTGTTGAATGTGAAGTAATTTGCGACAGACTTTGGGCAACTTTATTAATATATTAATTTAAGCATGCGTTAGCTAAACACCCAATCATGAGTGTATATAATATGTACATAAACACAAACACTCTAGCTTTCTCACTCTTGAGCGCCGCAAGTGGTCCGACAAGCACTTGAAACGAAAACATTATCCTCTCGATGACGACGACGACGGCGGCGCTTTTGGCAAAACACGAACGAAGACGCACATTGTTGCCAACAATTTCGTTGTCTGCTTTTTAGTCTGTCCGTCTGTCTGTAAGTCTGTCTGTTGCGTATAAAATATACCATTTAACTAAAAAATTCCAGGTATTTTTCTGATCGAAGACGTTCAAGGCAAGGTATGAATGTCTCTTCTACACCAGCTTCTTCTTCCACCAACCTGATCATCAACCTCAGCAGGCAGGCAAAAAAAGCAGACAGACATTGAGGCCTTAAATATACATTGTAGATGTATATGCATAAAGGCATTTACTCGTACATTTGTACATATATAGAGAGCAGGCGATATGTATATTCAGTTTCTTCTTCATCGTAACCCCATCCTTCTCCTCCTGCCTACTGTTTTTTTATACTTTTCTTTGCTGAAATTCCTTTCAGCTTCATGATCATCAGCATCCTCATCATGATGAGCGTTGTTGGCTTATTTCGGCATGTTTATTAGTTGGCTTAGGCTTTCGCCATGACTTGGGCTGCTCGAGTCCAATCTGGTCTGTTTTAAATGTTCGCTTGCCGCCCTTCTTCCAACCATCGTTTACTCGTTAAATTCGTCGTATACCTGGTTCGATTGGACTCTGTGTCTGTCTTCATGCTGTCTGTCTGTCGGTCGGTCGGTTTCTTTCATGTCTTTCGTACTCATCGCATATGAGAAAAAATTGAAAAAAAAAAAGATTTTTTTTAAAAACAAGAAAATTGTCTGGGATTGCTGTCGCTGTTGTTATGCCAAGCCAACCCACGTAACTACAAACCACAGAAATCGAACTAACCTGCACCCTCCTTCTCGCCCTATCACGACAATTCCATAAACCAATTGACTATATTGTTTAGGTAGTCTCGGCGTGCAACCCGTCCGTGCATACCTTTATCATTTTTATGCCTGCCATACTCACACATACATACACGCACACGCACACACACAGTGAGGACGGCGCGTAAATAGTTTAAAGCCTTTGCTGAGATTTTTTGTGACGCATTCAATGTGAAGTTACACGGCTAGAGACCATTTTAAACGCACTTATATAAATGCATAAGAACGTACTGGACTTGCCAAATTGCTTTGACTATTTGACATATCTCGCGTCGAATGGCTCATTAGTTATAAAGACTTTAACCATAATTCGGTAAATATGGCAAGATGTAATCGTTTATGATAAACGCCTAAGCTAAAAGAAAAATTTCAATGCAAGTTCAAGCTTGCTCAATATTCCACAACATCTTTCTCTGAACCTCAGTAATGTCAAGACTTTAATTCCAACCATTCCAATTCTTTCAAAAGTAATTTCCATAACATCATAATGGCACATGATAGAGTCAATTAATAATATTCACCGAAATCAATTCTAACGTTTGATGTAAACATGGAGTGACAAGAAGAACATTTTTAAGTTCAACTTTCACAACGATCATCATCTAGAGATACCTCACATTTAGAGAAGTACATTATAAACGTATTTTACTCAATGCTTGGCTTAATGTGAGAATATTGAAAATGCCATGACTCAAAGCACTTTTCAAGTACAGGATGTAGGGTATCCAATAGAGTTGACGCTCAACTGTCGTATTCCTACTTGCCCTTTCATTTGTATTTTTTATGCTTATTTTACTTGCACTATTATGCATGCCGTGAACTTGGTCTCTGGGTCTGCGTACTAAATCTATTTCAGATGTAAGCTTTACGTACCGTCAAGTCCGTCAGTGTGTCTAATGCATACATTGCAACGACGGCGATTCATGCAGTCTTGCGCCATTGACATGACGCCGCCGACGATGAGCAGGGCCTAGACTCCAAAATGCCAATTGCCACTACGACGATGACGATGACGATGACGACGATGATGATGATGGCGATGATCAAGATGACGACGCTCAGCTACGCGTTGCGTTGCGTTCTTGTGTCCTAGACATTAATGCAGACGACAACAACACCTTCATAGGTTTTTTTTTTTTTTCTTCTTTGTATTATTCAAGAGAGCGCAAGTTGCTTCCCATGATATCGCGGCATTGGTATGTGGCTGCACACCTCCGCGGCCCCCTGCTTAAGTGACCGCTTATGCTGTTACTCTATTAATAGTTGCGCCGTTTCCTTTGGACGCGACATAGTAGTATTCCATTTCCATTCATGCCGCGTCGATGGCGAAGACCAATGACAGACAGCACATAGACAGACATACGGCAAAGACCAAGCAGACAGGCAACAGGCATAGTGCCTGCTGATTGCTTTGCCCGCTGCAACCTTTTTGCACAGTGGATATCTTTTGGCATACTAATGCACACACGCCACGGAGCCGAGGCAAGACAAGCAGTTGGGCCAAGACAAGTCGAGATCCGATTAGAGTGTGGAGTGTAGTCAAGTTATATGAAGCTGGCGGCGGTAGTAGAAGAAGCAGTTTGCAAGGTCATTGCGTTGTGTTTACTTTATATAATATTGTTGCTCTTCTTCTTGTTGTTGTTGTTGGTGATGTAAAGTTGTTGCATTCCACACAGTCTATGAGTGCAAACAAGCACAACAACAACAACGCGCCATGCCTTATTTTGATAAAGATCATTATCAATGTCGACTGAGTCTGAGACTGTGCAAATCCAGACACCGAAATCTATCGAGGACAACACTAGGTGGCAATGGTAACGATGGTGGCGGTAGCGGCGCACAAGACCTCGCCAGCTCTTGTTTCTCGCTTGCTTGTCTTTTGTTGTAACTTCTGTTTTTTTTTTTCTTTTTTTTCGTATTTTTTATTTTTTGTTTTACTATCGAACTTTTTTACTTCCTTTTTTTATATTTTGAACATACTTGGCAGCATTGCGACTATGAATGCCGATGATGAAGCCAGTCGTTGTTGTATTTGGAGTTGTTGTTATTGGTGCTGCTGCTACCGATGATAATGATAATCAATGGACCGGGAGGACACGGTGTTGGCCGTCACACCGCCAGTCTGACTGTCTGAAGAACACACGAATGAATCGAACGACTGCTTAGTTTGGCTTCGCTTCTCATTTGACTTCGGTTGCATTTGCCTTGCCTTGGCGTGGCTTGACTTCACTTGTCCTGTATGGCATGGTATTGCCAGCCATGCCACGATGACAAAAAGCATCGTTTAAAATTTCTGATTAAGCATTTTTTCCGTGCTTTTGTATTCACATTTACTGCGAATTTTCAAGAAATTCCTTTTTAACTGCATATTTCTTTGTAGTTTTCGTTCATTTGTTGAATTTTTGTTTTTTGTTTTTTTTTTTTGCTCCTTTTTTTATTTTTTTCATCATTTTGCTAAGGATTTTTTTAAAAGCTTAAAATATAAGGAGGAATTGAGAGACCAACTGCTATTTGCATGGCAAAGAAAATAACAAAAATACTGTGTTTAAACAGATGTAACGATTTAACGGTAAACAAGTTCAAAATAGACTAAAAAATACATATGTACATAAATATGTACAATTATATGTTAAAGAAAACTCTCGAAAATATAACTTTAATTTATGCTGATCGCACTGGCCTATAGTGAGCTTATCTAATCATACATTATTCTGACCCAAGGACTTGTTAATAACTATGGAGATCTAAAGATTAACCAACGCGATCTTTGTTAGACGTTATCATGTTGTCAAATTATGGAAATTATTGTATTGAACTTACGATTAAATCATCCTTATAAATACTATTATCCGTATAGAAGACCAACAGATCCGCAGACAATGCTCGACAGCTGGGTTCACGGAGCTTTGAAGCCAAAAGCAAACATGCCGCCGCTAAAATTTGCAAGTGTGTCTTGCGAACCGACTTCGACGAAAGAAAGCGATCCATATAGTTAAGTGCGAGCAGTACGACTTCCTCTTGGCATTTCTCCTCGGCGCATACCTGCGAAAAAAAAACCATTTAATATCAAAAAGTGAAAAAACCAAAAGAAACTAGAAAGGCAGGGCTATAGTCGGGCGTCACCGACTATAGAAAACCCTGTACCGAAGCCAAAACTTAATATATTTTTTTGTTGCTTTAATATTTTGTATTCTTATGTAAGGATATCTTAAGAAAAAAAATTTTTTTTTTTTGTAAAAGCCATTTTTCGGCCGTTCGTTCCTATGGCATCTATATGTTATAGTGCACCGATATTTATCATATTTAGGAATATGATTTGAATATACTTAGAATCAATAAATCCAAAATTTGGTAACGATATCTTAATAAACAAAAAAGTTTTTCTCAGTAAACGTTGTTTTTCGGCCGATCCTTCCTATGGCAGCTATATGTTATAGTAAACGGATATTTAAAATATTCGGGAATATTATTGGATATTACTTAGAATTGGTAAATCCAAAATTTGATAACGATTGCTTAATATACAAAAAAGTTTTTCTCAGTAAATGTTGTTTACTGGCCGATCGTTCCTATGGCAGCTATATGATATAGTGAACCGATATACATAGTTTTTAGATATGTGATTGGGCATTAGGTAAAACAATAAAATCCCAAATTTGGTAAACATATCTTAAAAAATAAAGCGGTTTTTGTTACTAAATATGGCTTTTCGGCCGATCATTCCTATGGCAGCTATATGTTATAGATCGAATATTGAAAAAAAAAATAAACTCGTTATGCCTATGGATTGGCAGAGTCTTCGTGCCAAATTTGGTGGTTGTAGGTCTTACCGTTTCCGAGATCCGTGCGTTCATACGGACAGACGGACAGACGGTCAGACGGACAGACGGACAGACGGACATGGCTATATCGACTCGCCTTTCGATGCTGATCAAGAATATATATACTTTGTGGGGTCTGCCACGCCTCCTTCTGCCTGTTACATACATTTGCACAACTTTAATATACCCTTTACCATTTTTTGGTACAGGGTATAAAAATCATAACACAACATAAAATAAAAAAAAAGACGAAAAGTACTTGGAGGTACTTGCGCAAATTATAATCATTATTGTTATGAGGCATAAACACTTGGCGCATCTAAACACAATCGACACGTTGCGCTAACCAACACTGGCAGCAGTTCAACGCTAAGCCGCAGCCAAGTGTGAAAACGCGTAGTTCACTTCTGTGTGCTGCCAACACCGCCGCTGCCGCCGCCTCTGCTGCTACATCCCATGTCTAATAAAGCAATCGTCGTGCCTTGCTACGCCTTAATGTCAAG
>JBAMBQ010003615.1:0-17708 GCA_037044495.1 Stegana nigrithorax
TATGAACTGCGGGTTTTATTGAATCCCATTCAATGGCATTTTGGGCAACATGCAGCGTCGACGTATGCACGAGAGTTCGAGTGTTTCATAAATAGTTTCTGCCATATCATGCACAGATCGGATCGGCGTGCTCCGATAAACATTTGTTGAGCGCGTTTTGGTCTAAGGACACGTACATAAATGCGCTCCAACTTATGACGATGCGAATGTGACTGCTGATGACGATGCCAGTTAAAGGGCAACTGCCTCAAGTGGCAAAGGATTTTTAAGGGTTTTCAAGTGTTTAATTGGCATTTAGTCTTTAAAACGTAATAAACAGTGAACATGTTATTGGACACGTTGGCAGGCTGGCAGGCAGGCAGGCAGGTAGCCAAGTGGGTATGTCTTCCAGTTTGTGACGTGTCATGGCTGCGAATGTTTGTGTGTGTGAAAATACTTTGATTGTTTGCTGCCAAATGTTTATAGAGTGGCACCAATGCCAACATAGAGTTCAATCAGATCAACAACAACAACAACAATAATAATAATAACAACAACTGTCCCACTAAGCAAGCGTATGCGGCATGCGCTGCCCTACATTGGCGCAACTGATCTAAATTTGAAACCGAGTCGGCAGGCAGCCAGACGCGGCGATCGCTCCTGGCAGCCAGTATCTGTTTGTGTCTATGCCTCTGTGTGTGTGTGTGTGTGTGTGTATGGCATAAGAATTTTATTTTTCGCTTTTTATATAGTATTTTGATATAAAAATTAAATAAATTAATATTTATTATTCGCCTGTTTCATGTTGTTTATAAAACTGGCAACGAAAAAACAAAAACCAAAGAAAAAAGAAAATCTTTGAAATTTTCTTTAATATAAAAAAAAAAAGAAAAAAAATTTATATCGACATAGAAACATGGCAATAATTTATTGTTTTTTCTTTTTGCTTTTGTCGCCAGCTAATAATTTTTGCTTTATTGTTGTTGTTGTTGCTTATTTTAAAGACGACAACAAAAACCACAGCCATAACAAATCAAATACAATTTTATGACCTTTTTTTCAGTGTATATGTACGAGAAAAAAAAAATCGTATTTTTATTGAAATTTGTTGTTGTTGTTTTTTTTTTTTTTTGCAATCATAAGATCAGAAGAAAATCTGTACTATATAACTTGTATATATATATATATATGTGTGTGTGTGTATTGTGTGTACTGATATATGTACATTTTTATATGGTATGTGCATTGTTGCTTTTATTGTTGTTGTGATTGTTGTTGCCGTGCTAGTTCTCAGCATGACATTAGCATCAATATATGAATAACAACAATAACAATAACAACAACAAAAGCAACAGTAGCAACAGCAGCAGAAACTATGCCATGAACAACAAAGTGCTTCTTTTTTATTTGTATGGCAGCGTTAAAAAAATAAAACATAAATAAATAAAATAAAACAAAATACAAAACAATAAAAATAAAAACAGAAAAAAAAAAAAAAAACAGAAACGTAAAAAAATAACGACAAAAAAAAACATCGCTTAGCCAACAATAACAACAACAAAAACAACAAGAAAATATAAAGAACAACAACCACAAAAAAAAAAAAAAAAACATATCGATCGTGTGATATTTTTATCGAACATTCGAATATGCTATATATATTGGCATTGTTGTTGTTATTGTTATTGCTGCTGTGATATATATTTAGTTAAGTATAATACCTTTTAATTTAATATGCAGCTGACGTACTCAAAACGCTCAGCAGCAGCAGCAGCTGAGGCAGGGCAGAGGGGGGCTAATGGGGCACACAGTCGAACATTCGAAGAATTGTGCACAGCCACAGAAAAAGAAGCAGAAGTCGAAGAAGAAGCAGAAGAAGAAGAAGACGAAGCAGAAGAACGTTTGCGCGTTCGCAAGACGTGTCTTTTATATTATTTTCGTGTTGTTGTTGTTATTGTTTTTGGTTTTTAGCTTTGTCTTTACAACAGAAAATAAATCGAAATGACAGATCATTAAATTTTACACAAGCGGCACAGGAAAAACAACAGCAACAACAACAACAGCAACAATGGTTATACATATGTATGCATATATGTATGGATTTGTGTGCATGTGTGTGTGTGTGTATGTATGTATTCGCGTTCATGCCAATGCGTACCGTGCGATGCGTCGCATTGCGTTGCGTTGCTTTGCGTATTTGTCGCTGTCGATCAACATTTCTTATTTTATTTTATTTTTTTTTTCTTTATTGTTTTTGTTGCTTTTCTTTCTTTTATTTTATTTTATTTTATTTTATTTGATTTCAGTTTGCTCTGGTTCGGCAGCTCAAGTGTTTAAGTGGCACAAAGCAAATGTTACTCATGCAAATTTCGTAAATCAAGAAAAATGAAGCGAAACCAAAATGTAACAAAAGAGCAAAAAAAAAAACCAAAAAAAACGAGAAAAGAAATGTAGAAATCATTCTTTTTTTCTTTTTAAATATTATGATTATTTTCTTATAAATATGTTAAATGTTTTTTCGAGTGTTCGATTTATGCGATTTGGTTCTGTTCAACTGCTTTTGTTGTTGTTGTTGTTGTTGTCGACGCGTTAAATAAAAATTGAAGCAAAGAACTATTTATGATAAAAAAAAATGTAAAAAAAAAAAACAACGCCTACACAAAACAAAATACTTAACGCGACTGAAGAACCCATTTTCTTGCAAGATCATTTCATTCCATTTTTTTTTTTCGTTTCGGTTTTTCTTTGCGATGACAAAGTTGTTGTCGTCGTTGGCGTTTGTTGTTGTTGTGTTTGTTGTTATTGTTATTCCCTATGCTCAATATGAATTATTATTGAGCCACTTGTGCTTGTCTTGCTTTGCTAAATACTTGTACCATACAAGAAGTTTTTTCTTTCTTCAAACCAATATGCAATGATCGCCTGCGTCTCGCACGTCGCCTCTACCAGCTACCAGCTACCTCCTCATCATCAGCGTCAGCGTCGTCATCGTCATGGTGATCATTGTTGTGATCATTGTCGTGGCAATAACATGATGCCCATCAGCATAATGATCATCGTCAGCAACAAGTAGCTGACTATCAGCGATCAATCGCGCTTCAATTTGGCTGCTGCTGTCTTTGCTGTCTTTGTTGTTATTGTTGTAGTCTTATTTTGTTTTTGCTCTGCTCTACTCTGCTTTGCTTTGAAACTCTTAGTCTTGTTTTTTTTTTTTAGTTCGTTTCGATTTCAGCGGAAATCTTTTGTGCTTTTCAAGTGCCCGCAGCAGCGTCTTGTGCCCTGCCCTGCCCTGCCCTGCTCTGCCGCCCGCACCGAACTGAATCGATTTCGATGGCAGCTGTTGCTGTTTGCTGTTATTAGCTATTAGCTTAGTTCACAAATCTGTTCCTTTTTTTTTTTCTACTCATTCTTTTTTCTGCTTCTTTTTTTTTTTTTTTTGTTTTTTAATATAAATATATATACATAAATAAATATATGTGTACATTGACTAACGACATGAAGCTTAATTTTTCATTTGTTTGAAGTTTAGAAAAAAAAAAAACTATGGGCAACGTAGCCACATGCATTAGCCAACACTGTTTGGCATTGACGCCGGGAACACACCATACCCATATAACAGTAACAGGTATGCCGGCCAGAAACAGTGCACAGACTTCATCGTTGGCGACTGTGGGCCGCCCGAAACCCAGTTGCCCTAGACGGCCCTAGACGGATGCCTTCGGTGCCGCTCGGCAAGGCAAGTGGAACGCATCAATCGCAGCATTTTGACAATCGTGCCGCGACTGGCCTCCGCGCGGCAGATCAGCGCCGGCACAGGCAACACATGCAGCATATGTCGCGCAGCATTTGCGCTGCATGCTGATTTGATTTACGCTTGCCAATGCTGCTGCCCAAGTCGACGACTGTCGCTGCACTCGCAGATGCAGTCAAAACAGCAATAAAAAAAAAAACGATCGAAAGAAAAATAAAACAACAATATTGAAAAAGCAGCACAAATACAAAAAAAAAAAACAAAAAACAAAAAAAAATTAAAAACAAAATATGCTACTAATAAATAAAATTATTTATACATATATGTATGGTATATGTATATAATTTTTTAATGTAGCGTTCTTCATGCTGCCGTTGTTGTTGGTTGTTGTTTCGTGTATTTCGTATAGCTTCTCATATTATCGTCAGTTGCGTATGTTCATATGCGGCTAAGCATGCATAAAGATGACAGCAGTCGGCGGCGGCGGCGGCGGCGGCTGCGGCGATGCTGGCAGCGTGTGAGAATGTTCAAAAAATCGACTCGTATGTGAAACGCATTCGATGCGATGCTATGTGATGCGACAACAACAACAACAACAACAACTTACACACAGGGACTGACTGCGTTTGCATTTAATGTTTGCTCTTCTGCTGCAGCGTTTTGCTCTTCGTCGCTTTTTTAGTTTGGTTTGATTTACTTAGTTTGGTTTGCCGTTCGGGCGATCAGACGTTTGGGCGTTGGGGCGTTTGGCGTTTGTTAATGTCGTACTTGAGCACAAACGTCGGCGCGTACACAATTTTCCAATTTATATATGCTATATGATGTTGCGCTGTCGTTTGTCGATTTCAATGTGCACATCATAAGGAGCTAAACATGTGTGTATGTGTGTGTGTGTGTGTCTGCTCTGTTGTTCTTGTTCTGTTGCTGCTGTTGTTGTTGTTGTTGTCTGTGTCGTAGTCGTGTCTAGATGATGTGTGGATTTTTATTTTTATTTCATCATTTTTTTACGTCTGTTGCGTTGCAATGAGCCGCAAACGTGATTCGCTTTGTAGCGTAACTGCGACGCCAGAAGAACTTTGCGATCGTGGCGATCGACGAGCGGCGTCGTCGTTCATGATGACGATGGCGATGGCGATGACGCTGATGACGACGATTGCCAATGTGACAATTTCTGAAGGGTTGGCCCAGCGACGCAGCCTGGCCTGGTCGGCACTAATATGCCATGCTTTGCATCATGTCTGCATATGCACAGCGTCCCCACACAGTCTCGCAGAAGACAGCCAACGGCAGCCAAGGCAGCCATCCAACCTACCGCCCTCCATATAACAAATTCTTTACAGACAACGACAACGACAACATCGAAGACGCACGACGGACAGGGGGGACGGGGAACGGAGAACGTAGGACAGACCACATACGACGGACGACGGACAACGGACGACAAAAATGATTCGAATCTGGCATAAACATCAAAATCAAATTGTTGAAAATTTATAATTTCCAAAAATAGTTGACGCATCGCATAAAGTGAGCAAGTTGAGGCAGACAGACAGACAGACCGACCGAACAAACCAAATCAAACCAAACTACAACAAATCAAATTATAAAAAAAGAAAAACCAAAAAAAAAAAGAATTAATAAAAAAAAAAAGTGCCAACGAAAATTGAAAGCGCAAAAGAAGAAGATGCACAGATGTCAATTTTTCCATGTTGGATTCGATGTTTTTTTTTCTGCTTCTTCGGTTTTTGTGCGACTGGTGTGTGTGTGTGTGTGTGTGTGTGTCTTTGGCATATCATTCGGAAATATCAAACTCAGCTCATTTGCATACAACTGATAAATTATAACACATTGTCAGCCTAGGCAGGCAGGCAGGCAGGCAGGCAAGCAGACGGCATCTAAGCGGGCAGGCAGGCAGGCAGGGAAGGCGGGCAAGCGGCAGGACGCACTTTTATGTGAAAGAAAACTTTAAAAAATGGCAGCAAATAAATTAAAGGACAACGCAACGAAACGAAACGGAACGCAACGCAGCTCAGCTCAGCTCAACTCGGCGCTCAGTCATCGATCGAAGGGTTGCTGCTCCGGCTGCTGCTGCTGCTGCTGCTGCTTCTCCTTACTTCCTACGTTGCCCTTTCTTTGCATACCATTTTAATTTTTCAAAGTTTTTGCTTTTGCATTCTGTTTGGTTTTAGCAGTTTGATTCCCTTCTTTGTTGTTTCATTTGCTGCCATGCACTTTGGTCAAGCGCAAAGTTGTTGCTGCTTGCTTCCAACGAGCTTCCATGCGAGCGTCGCTGCCAGCACAAGGGATGCGCGTGCGTGTGCTTATGCGTGCGTGCGTGCGTGCGTGTGCGCCTGTGACGTGTTAAATGAAGCCGCAATAGAATTATTCTGCTTTATTATTTCTAACAATGAATTTAGTCAATTCAAAGTGCCAGCAATTTGCGCCAGAACGCGGTTACACTCAAGGCCAAAAAGTAGGAACCAACGCCGCAGCCGATCATATAACTTGACATGGCGACAGCATTCGCAAAAAGTCCACATACACTGAGACTGCACAGCCGATCATTTGTTTGTCATTTGCTGCCCGGTTCAGGCCGATGCGCGAACTGCTCACGAAAAGCCAACCGCGTCATGTTGCACCAAGCCATTATTATTATCATTTTTATTATTATTATACGTATTTATGCACATGCAGTTAAAATGCCTCAGACCCAGGCACAGACCCAGGCACCAGGCACACCGCAGCGCAAGAGTCAACGACAGTCGCCATTAAAACAAAACAAAAATTAAATGCGTATTTTTTGATAAATTTTTTGTATTTAATATCAAAAATTACAAAAAAAAAAAAAAAAAAACAACAACAATAAAAAATATTAAGCAAAAATAAATATAAAAAAAAAATGCAGCCCTTTCGCAAAAATAAAAAGAAAAGAAAAAAGGGAAAGCACACACCAAAACGTGCAATAAGAATCTGCCAATAATGATGATTCCTTTTTAATGTGCGCTCGCTTAGCTTCCACACCTGGGGCGCGCAGTAAACAACCAACAACAACAACAACAACAACAACAGCAGCAGCAACAGTCGCAGCAGCAAATCAACGCATTAGTCATTCCACAGACGGAACGAAACGCATGCGAGGAGTGTGTGCAACTTTTGCATGTATCGATCACAAAAATTGCCAATAAAGTTCGCAGTTGATACAAATGCGACTGCGGCTCTGACTCTGACTCTGACTGAGACTGAGACTCTGAATGTGGATGCAGTCGCATCGCAGTGTTCAGCTTAAAACTCATCATCATCAACAATAACTATACAAACAACAACAACAACAACAACAAAAAGCAACTGCAATGACAACGAAAACAACGTGGACGATGCTGACGACCTGGATCACGACAACAACAACAACAACAGCAGCAGCAGCAGCAAAAACAAAAACAGAAACAGGAACTATTTGACTAAGGCCAATCAGGCAGCCGAACAGGCCGGCAGGTTGGCAAGTTGGCAGTTCGGCAGGCCAGCGGGCAGGGACAGGTAGGCAGGAAGGCAAGGTAAAGACGTTCACTTAAGTTGGACGCTGTAAGCGAGCTTGGCTCAACGAATCTTTTGCAGGTTTTCTACCGATTTTTTGTTTTTGTTCGTATTTTGTTATTTTTTCTTTTTCGTTTATTATTTTGTTTTTGTTTATGGCGTTGCCAGTGAGTATTTGTGCGGGGCGTGTACAAAATGATATTTTATTCAATATACACACGCACATGCACATGTACCAGCGACAGCGGCAGCAGCAGCAGCAGCAGCAGCATCGTCTGCTATTTGTCCTTTTCACAAAACGAAGCAGCGGCTTAAAAGAAATCAAGCGAATGCGAGCTGGAAAAATCTGTAGGCAATACAGATTGATGAGCATGACTGACAGCAGCAGCAGCAGCAGCAACTGACTGACTGTCTGACTGACTGACTAACTGACGCACTGGCTGCCTGCCTGCTTGCCTGGCTGGCTGGTAGCCACAGAGAAGTAGAGGAGAGAAGATACACTTAGCCATGTACAATTGTAGCTGCACACGCATAGTGCGTTGAATTGTTGGCAGTTCGGCAGGCAGGCAGCAAGTTGGCGTCGTAGTTTATGAAAACCTAAAATTAAAAACTCATAAGATATCGACTGATATATTGAGCTGCACAAATTACTGACAACTTAAGCAGCAGCAGCCAAGCAGCCAAGCAGCAGCAGCAGCAACAATCGCAGTCGCAGCCAGGCAGCGGCTGGACAATGGACAATGGCAGGGCGGTGGCGGCGAGGCAGTGGCAATGGCATTGCCAGCAAAGACTAAGAAGAATTATTGTATTAAACGAAATCATTCATTCAACTCAGTAACTCACTTGGCCCAATCCGACAGTGAGACAGACTGACACTGAGACAATCACTCAGTCACTCAGTCAGTCACTCAGTCAGTCAGTCAGTCAGTTACTTATTCATTTAGTCAGCCAGTATGTCTGTCTGTCTGTCTGTCTCTCTGTCGATTTGTGGAACAGTCAAACTTTTAACCATTGAAAAAAGCCGCTAAGAGCGTTTTCAGTTTCAGGTTTTAACCTTTGTCTGCTCAGTTTTAGGTTCAGTTCAGTTCAGTTTCAGTTTGCTTAGATTCGATGTATTTAAGTTTCGTGTATCGTTTCCGTAGCCGCTACTGCTGCTGCTGCTGTTGCTGCTGCTGCTGCTGCTTGATGCTTTCCATTGTGCATTGTTTTGTGAAAATAAAAAGACAAATAGTCGCTATTAACCGCGTTTCCAACACTGAGTCGCATCCGTCGCAGCGTAGATGCGCATTTAATGAGTCAAAGAGCAAACGGAAATTATGACAAATCGTAGTGCGGCTCTCGATACGTCATCGCTATAATGATCATTGCTCTGCCAGTGTTGGTAAATGCTTCTGCGCATTGCAACTCCCTTCCCCCCCCACACACACACACACACCCCACATGCACTTGCCAGCGGCACACGTGTCCACACACGCAACCCAAGTCACTTCGATTGCTGTGTGAGACGCGGGCCATGGGGAGCGAGGTGGGAGGCATGGGTGGCATGCGCGTATGCCTTGCGTTAGCCAACACTGTACGCTCGTAAAAACTGCATTTGCAACAAAGTCAGGAACGACAAATAGACACCGCCGCCACATTTGAGAAATGTAATGAACATTTAGCGAGAATCGCGCCAGCATAATAATTCTCGTAAAATGAACACTTGCCGGCGATCACATCGTGCCAAAAATAATAATAATAAAAATCAAAAGGCGAGCAAGAAAACAAATACACAAAAAAATAAAAATAAAACAAAAAGCAATGGAACAACAACAAAAACTACAAAAACAGAAACAAAAATGCTTTACTTAAATAATTAAAATTCATCATTTTCAAAGACAAAGCAAACAGCTTAATTAAAACATCAATAAAACATTGCAAAACATTAGAAAATACTTAAATAAATAAATAGGCAAATACACTCGCACATAAAAAAAAAAAAAAAAAACAAAAAAAAAAATTCAAAAAAAAAAAGCTTAAAAAAAAAGATATAGGAAAAACGCTACGCGCGGATCGCTACAAATTACAAATAATTTATGCAAATTAAATGTTGAAAAGACAATAATAAAAAAAAAACAAAAGGGAGAAAAAAAAAATAGAAGAAAAAACAAACGATCGACAGCAAAAACTGTTTTATGAAAAAACGAATAATAAAACGCTGCACAACGCAATGGACCATGCGAGTGCGGGGGCGGCAGCACACGAGCGCGCCAACGGCAGCGATGACTCGTATAAAGAAATTAATTGGAAAAAAATATTATTAATAAATACAACAACAACAACAATAACAACAACGACAATGACAACAACAAATAGCAATAACAACGCTTAAAATTGGAGCGCTAATTAAAACTCAAACGCGTCAATAATCGAAATAATCATGGCAATAAGCAAACCGCCGGACCCGCCGACGGACGGACGGACAAACAGTTTGCCGCAAGTAAAGATACAGCGATACAACGATGCAATAACAAACTAATGTTGGCATAGCATTAACTTCTGTACATACGTACATACATACATACATACTGAGATACATATATACTGAAACATATGTGAGTGAGTATGTATATGCACATATATGTATATGACACCCACATCCAGACGCAGACGCAGACACAGAGTTCGGAGTCTGCAGTTAACAGCCAAATATAACCGAAATACGCAGATACTCGCATGCGAACGGATACAGTTACAAATTGAGCTACTTACACACATACACATACACACACATGCATACATATATATATATATATATATATATATGTGTATGCGCAGCATTGTGCCTCTAACTGCTCAGCGCAGATACATTTTGTTGCTATTTATCTGTCAGTCTGTCTGCATGTCCGTCTGCATGTCACTCTGCATGTCTGTCTGCATGTTTGTCTGTTTGTCGGTTTGTCAGTTTGTCAGTTTGTCGACTTGTATGTAGCGAAGCATGTTCGTGTGTATCGAACGCTGATATGCGCAGCGCGCACAGCTCAAAACTCGAGTGGCGATCATTGATGATATGTTAATATAATTAAATTAATTTGTCAGCACGGAAATTAAAATACATAAAACCAACAATAATAATAATAACACCAACAACAACAACAGCAACTATATGCATACATACATATATAAAAACAACCAAACAATATATATATGAAATTATTGAAAAAGAAAAAAAAAATATTACTAATAATATAAAACAAAATAGAAGTGGAAAAATCATAAGCTTGATTTGGGATTTATGAGTTTTATTCATTTCGTTTTTGCCGAAGCACGGTACGATTTCGTTAATTGAGTGTTGCCGGTGTTGCACGGTCCAACTAAATTTAGCTGCATGACAATAATATATATTTTATTTATTATAATAATATTTCTCGTTTATTTCGCTTTATATAACAATTTTGTACGTGTCTGCTGTCGTTAATAAATTCGATTTAGTCGTCATAATTTTTATATATATGCTTTTATTAGCTTAATGCAAGTTTTTAATTTTTAAATAAACATGCGTCACACTAATAATTTATGTATGATTATATATGATCAATAAATTATGCTTAAAAGATTTAATTATAATAAAAGCAAAATGACAATTGAAGTAATTTAAAATATTTTAATATCTTTTCAGCACATTTTCTACTAAAAAATTAGTAATACCGCGAATACTTTTTATACATAATATTATTTTATATATATACAAATGTACTTCATATTGTGTTGATCTCAAAAAAATCTTACGCAGTTTCTTTAGCAAAGTCTGGAGCTCTCTCCACTTTCGAACTTTATTATACATACATGTGACAAGTTGCAGTTTATCAGTTACCTCTGAGACCAAGTCAAGCCAAGCCAAGCCAAGTCAGTCAAAAGAATTTGCAATAAAGATTATGAATAATACAAAAGATATTTGAACACTCGGTGGCAGTTTGCCGCACTGTCTGTGTGGATTCTTGACGTGTGAAATAAAAATGAGCACATTCATTTATATTTATTTATAAACAGCAAAATGTCATATTTAACGTGTTTTTCTGTGTTTTTTTATTTCATGTTTGTGAAATTTATTTGTTTCTTTTTTTTAAATTTTTATGTCGTTTTGCGCAGCTTTACATTGCACGCACTTATCCAGTTATTTCTGTACATGATTCGCTAGATGTGCATACGTATGCGTATGCATATGAGTATTGAGAAAATAAAAGGCGAAGAAGAAGCAGACGCATGCGACGCTGGCTGTGTCACTTGTGCGAGCAGAAGTCTGAGTCAATTGCGTAGATACTCGCAGTCAGCGCCGCCAGATACTTGCATTACTTATCGCTTAAATAATTAGCATGTATTGCCGCCACAGCCGAAGGATAAGGCGCGCGGCGCCCGCATTTTGCGCTTAACCCTTTGCATGCCATGCGCGTCAACTGCTGCGCACAAAGCTAAGCAGCGCAGCGCCAAGCTGCGTGCAGATACGCACAGCGCGTGTGTGCATAGTTTGTGTTTTTTTTTTTTTTTTTCTTTATTTTTTATGGTTTTATTTTCTCTATTTTTTTTTTTTTTTTCGTTTTTATCTGCCTTCTCGCTTTTTTATCTGCTAGCAGATTAGTCTATCAGTGCACTCGCCGCCGCCCCTTGCGTGAATTAACCCTTATGCGTTATGTGCGGCGCTGCTCACTTTGCCTGGACCGCTTAGGTCCTTCCTTGCTTTAAACTAACAGCAAAGCAAATTATACGAAATAAAATTGTGGAAAAAAAAAGAAGTTGAAAAAATTAATTGAAACCGGTTTCAATTTGATTAACGCCGATTTTTTTCCGTTCCTTGCGTTTAATGGGAGAAAAAAAAGAATTTTACAAATCGGTTGATCAAACACAGCAGAAGTACAGACAGACAGACAGACAGCGGGACAGACAGATAAATAGATAGACTGGCAGGACAATTACTCATGCTGCGTTTTTTTCACTGTTTTTTTTCTTCTTTTTTCAATTTTTTACATATTGAATTTATTTTCTTTTCGGTTTAATTTTTTTTTTTTTCCATAAATAATATTTTTTGTATTTGTTTCTTTTTTTTATGGTTTAAATAAATAAGTTCCGAAATTCAATTTCATTTCGTTTGTTATTTTGTAGTCGAAACGAGTTTTCAGTTGGCTGCAAAAACAAAAAAAAAAAAAACAGAATCTTTTATTTTTTGAATATTTCTGTTTTCCCCCTCTCTTTGCTGCACATTTTTTAACTGTTCCAATTTTATGCGTCACAAAAAGCAACAACAACAACAAGCAGAAAGAAAAAAAAAAGAAAAACTTAATTAATTTATGTTGTATAAATTGCAAAGCTTGCAGCCGATTTTCTTATTTCTTAATAAAATAATAAAAAACGCACACAGTAAAAGAACAAAAACAGCAAAAAAAAAAAAAAAACAACCGCAAAAACTGAAAAACCAAGAACAACAACAAATTGGGTCAAGTTTACTTTTGTTGGTTAAGAATCGGTTTCAGCCAAATGCAAAAAGCCAATAGCAAAACAAATAAAGCAGCGCAAAAGTTGCGGAAATGTATTTTTCATTAATTTCTACTTTTTTGTCTCTCGTTTGGTTTTCTGTTTTTTTTTTTTTTGGCATTATCGTCGTTGTTGTTGTTGTATTAAAAACAAAAAAACTAAGTCAATTACCCGGCATTGCTCAGTTTAACTACATTTGCAGCAAATTGACAAATAATTATTAGCAAAATTCTCTGCTCACTAGGCAGCATCCTACGCTAGGACGCTGCCACGCCCATGCAGAGGACACAACAAAATCGTTTGCTCCTGGAGCAGCTTCTAGCGTTCGACGTCTGCCCAGGCAGCGTTTCAATGGCATAAACTCAGACGAGTTAGTTCCCTGTAGCGTGTGCCTTGTGCTGTTGCCTCTGTGTGTCGTGTCACGGCAGTCGGCAGTCGACAGTCGACATTCTCTGTGCCATATGCCACATGGAACCGTAAGTGTCGGGCATGTTTTAATGTTCGCTGAGACCTTAGAAATGCAGTCGGTGTCTATGAAATTTGGTTAAGTCATTTGGGCCTATTCTGCAAAAATTGGCAATTTTATTGTTGTTGTCGTTGTTGTAGTTTTTTTTTTTTTTTGTTGCTTTTGCTATGGCTATGCTGTGTTGATTATTATTTTTATTATTATTGCTGTTGTTGTTATTATTATTATTATTATTTATTGTATTAATTGTGTTATAGTTTCGTGTCGCTGTGTCTGTTGTTTTTGCTTTGTGCCCATTTAATTCGTTCTTGAAATCATTTTGCACAGACGGGCTTAAAATTTCAATTCGATTCGTTTTTTTTTTTATTTTTTGAATTTGTTTTTCTATATATATATGTTTTTTTGTTTTAATCATTTCTTTTACGTTTTCGTTTTTTTTATAGTTTTAAATTTGACTTATTTTTGGCGCACAGGTGTTTACAAATTATTTAATAATAATAAGCAATAATCATATGTGCATAAGTGGGCTGTCATGCTAAAATAAGTTAGCCTTAACTGAGCAGCATTCGCGCAAATAGCCGCGCACATGTCCGTCCGTAACTGCGAATATTCCGCCTTGTCTTGCCTGGCCATGCCCTGACTTGCCTTGCGTTTGTCTATTTCCGCTGCCTGCTGTCTGACTGCTTGGCTTAATGACGTTATTGACTGATCGACTGGCATTAACTTTGCACAACAACAACAACGACAACAAGAACAACAAAAACAGCAACAACGATCTGGCATGCCAAAAAGCATGCATTGCTGGCAAAAGGGGGTAGAAAATTTAAAAAAGAAAAATAAGCGAACAAAAAAAGAAAAGAAAAAAAAAAACTAAAGAATCGCGTAAACCAAGCGCGCAAATGTATCTGCGCTCAAAAATTCCTAGAAACACCAATCGAAGCGAACAGCAGCCAGCAGCCAGCAGCAGCAGCAACAGCGAGCAGAGAGCATCCAGCTTACGCTGCGCGCCACATTTGTATCTCGCATAAGTCGTTTGCCGTCGGCAAATTTTGCATGCTTGCATGAAATTCAAACCGTACACAAGAAATACAAAATATTTTCAACTCAACAAAACACAACACAACACAACACAACTGATGCTCGTGCAATAATTGCTGTAAAGATACAAAGATACAAGTGAAGCTGCAAAAAACTAAAAAAAAAAAAAAAACACAACCATCGACAAATAATAATACTAAAGTAGCGAAAATAAAAACAAAAAGAAAAAAAAAATATGTTTGTAGTTTTTGTAGCTGCGCGACAGCATCAGGCAGGACTGTGCTGCAGCTGTGAGCAGGCATCGGCCGCCTGCAAAACGCCAAAACTGTATGCCAGGCAACATTTCCCTGCCACACTAATTCACGCCCCAGCAATATCGTATGGATATGGGCAGCAATCGATAGAAGCTAATGTCCAAGTAATCGAAATCAAAGCCAAACAGCGCCTGGTGGCTGCAGTGGGGCGGTGGAGGTGTGACAATTGCTACAAAATTCTATTCCTAAAAATGCGTAATTTTATCTTATAATATTTTTTAAAAAGATTTTTCGAATTTTTTGTTTCCGATTTTTGTTTTTGTTTTTCTTCTTTTTTTTTCGGTGGATTTTTTTTGTTTTATTTTTGTTATCACTGCTACGCGCCTCACTTGTCAATGGGTTAATCGCTTTGTACCGCAGTTCGCTGTCCGCAAGCCGCTCTGCTGCTTAACGCATTTGCGATTATGATTTGCTACATTTTTTTGTGTTTTTTTTTTTGTTTTTTGGCTTTCGCACACACGAACGAACGCTTAACGAGAATTTGATTATTTATTAATGAAGTCAGTCAGAGCAAAGATTTTGGCGTGCCAAGCCAGCGACTAAGAAGACACAGACAGACAGCATTAAAAACAAAAAAAATGCCAAAAGTTTTCTTTGCTTTTGATTTTTCATCTTTTTTTTTTTTTGTTTTTCTCTACTTTGCGCATAGTTTTCATATCAGCAGAAATTCATAAAATATTATAACAAACTATATATGTATATGCATATTTAAAAAAAGCAGCAAAAATTAAAAAAAAATAAAAACAGCCAAAGCGGAAGCAGATTTGTGCTAAATTCTTTTTCTGTTGCTGTTACAGTTTGGACGCTTTGACGATGACGATGATGACGTTGTTGACTTCGCTTATGGTTTTTTAGCGACATTTAAGCGCGTGAGTGGGAATTTCTCACAAAGCTTAGTTTTTGCATAAAGAGCCTAAGCACACACACACTTATGACAATTGATTAAAAAAAACATATAGGAAAAAAATAGAAAACAAAAAATAAAATATTTTTTTTTTTTTTTTTGGTGTGCAAGACAGCAGCAACAGCAGCAGCAAAAGCAGGCAGCAGGCAGCAGCAGCAGGCAGCAGAAACATTTGAACAATAATTTTTACGTTTGTTCGACAATGAATGCAACTAATTGAGTTCGCGTGTCTGGCAAATCGTTTCAGTTTGTTTTTGTTTTATGTTTGTTTTTGTTGTTGTTTTACAGCTTGTTGTTTTATTTTAATTTTTAAAAATATTCGATTTTGTTGCTTTTGTGTATGTTTTAGATGCTAAATATTATATGCATAAACTTGCATTACACTCGTCCTCCGTCCTCCGTCTGCCGTCTGCCGTCTGCCGCCTGCCGCCAGCCACTGCATAAATATTTATTTATTTATTTATTGATTTTGTTTAAAGTTTTGCTTTGTTTTTGCGTACATTGTAAATTTGTTAACAAAATGTCGAAAATGTAATTGGCCTCAACTGGCAACTGCTGCTGCTCGCACCCTGCAACTTAGTTAATTAATTTTAAATGCATATAACAAAAAAGCCAAAGAGAAATATGCAAAACAAATAAAATATATGCATATAAAATATAAATAAAACTCAGGCGTCTGCCGTGGCCGCATTGGCTAGGGGTCGGGCACGGATCGCATCGGATCGAATCGGTTTGGCCCTGCCTATGAAGATCGGTTGGTTAGTTAGTGCGAATTGCAATTGGAGTGTAGCAGCCTTTCTGCTGTTGCTGCTATCTGTTGTTCTTGTTGTTGTTGTTGTTGTTTGTTAAAGTGTGTGTTTCATATTTATTTATTTTTTATTTTTATGCTGCTTTTGTTGTTGTTGCTGTTGCTGTTGTTGTTAGTGTAGGCAAGCGCAGACAATTTGGCGTTTGTCCAAATTTAAAACAAATAATATTCGACATCATGTCTGCCCGTGCGCGTGGAGCAGCACAGCAGCACAGCAGACGGCAGACGACAGACAGCGGAGGCCCATAGACCCAGCGCAGTCAGCGGTGCCACCAAGAAGACACACCGTGCTGCTGATGCATGATGCTGCTGCTGCTGTGCCTATTGCTGCTGGATTAGTGCTGGCGGACTGAAGCGTCTACGATTGCGTCTGGCGACCGACGACTGACTTTGATGCTGACTGATTTTCGTTTGTTGTCTGTTGCTTGGCATCACCCCCTTCACATTTTAACTTAATATTTGTCGGCCTGGCTTTAGTGCGCAAAAAAAAAAAAACCCCCCACCCAAAAACAAAAACCACGAAATAAAATAAAATACCCGGTACTGTGTATGTCACTTGATTTGTCACAACATAAAAACACGTACACGAGCGAACAGAGTGCGAAAAAAAAAAATAAAAATTTCAAAATGAAATGACAAAAATATTTGCGTAATGCCATGTGCGCCACGACTGGCTTCTTGGCTGCTTAGCTTCCTAGACGCTTTAATTGGCATTATGATGAGCATCGTTTTTTTTTTTGTCTCAATAATTTCTGGCTTTGCTTAATAAATAAGTTTACTTGTGCTTTAGCTTGGCTGTAGCTTAATTGCAGGTGCACGCAGGACAGCACAGAGACAGGCACAGGCACAGACAGGGACATGAACACACATGCGGACATGCGAAGTGAAAGCCAAATAAAATTTAATGCTAATTAATAAATTAAATTATTTGCTGATTTATTTGCCTGTTGTTGTTGTTGTTGTTGTTTTTAACGTAAAAATATTCGAACACATAAAACACAAGTAAACGAAATAAAATTACACAAAAAATCACACACACACGCACACACATCTATATAAACATGTACACACACACACACACACGCGCGGGCGAGGTTTAGAAAGCATTACGATGAACATGGCTACTTTTCTTGTTTTGTGGGAATTTTCCTTGTTGTCAATTTATTAAGATTTTAATTTCTTATGCGTATCTGAAGTTGTTGTGGGTGGGAGTGGGGGGTGTGAGGTTGCTTGGATGTTGGACTTGTGAGGCTGCAGTGTGAAGGTGTTGACTTACCTGTTGCCAAAATTGTGCCAATAAGTAGATTTGCTCCTTTTTGAAAAACCAATCGTTGATTGATTGAACAGCCGTCAGATCCATATCGGCTGTCCCGGCTGTTTGTGGCAATGTTGGCTGCATTCGTGGGCTTTTT